>JAPMOB010235130.1:0-25226 GCA_029875015.1 Lepomis gibbosus | reverse complement strand
CACACACACACACACACACACACACACACACACACACATGCCCCTGGTCAGCCTCTTTATCAGCTGTAGTGCTACAAACACTTTACTGGTTGGTCCACATATCGACCTCAATCCCTAAATGCCTAGAGGGTTGTGAGGATGTGTCGACCAGAGTTCAGTCGCATGCTTAAGCTGTGATGGTTTTCTTATCAGAGCAAGAAGCCAGCATCAGCGAGTCAAAATTAACGTGAAAGGAAATTATCTCTTGTTACAAATTGCAGGTGGCATGTTGCAAATTTGGTGAAACGAGCCCAAGGACTCAAGCAAGCCAAGAAAGACTTTCTGGAGCAACAGTCTGAGGTTGTGATTGCACTGACGAGAAAGATAAGCAAAGAGTGTTGTGATACCATTTCTGGTTCACATAAACTTGCCCAGCTCAGCAAGTACACCCCTCATTCATCACAATTACTGCAGCTTTGTCTGATAACATTTTAAAATATTTAGGAGACAGTGGAACAGGCAGAATATTCATTTCAAAGTCAATTGTGATCAGTGAGCGAAATAAAACTAGGAACTTTGCTTTAGGGTATGCTTTCCCTTTGAGCCAGAGGTGGATTAGTGATATACAATGTTGTTGGGTATGCACTGAGGGGCACTGGATCTCTGAAGCCTCCTGATTGTTTATACTGGAGCCATGCTTGTTGCTCATCTGATTGCACACAAAAAAACATTAGCATATGAGATTCACTTCCGATAACAGTTAGAAGTACTACTAGATACTAGAAGTGACAGGATTTTCATAGCAATTTCTGCTAAACAATGTACCTTTTACTTCAAGCTTTTCTTTCATTGCCTCTACATTTAATCAGAGCAATAGTCTTACTGTTAAACACATTAGGCCTATGTCTCCTGCTTTGTCTGCCTCTCTCTCCCTCCGCCGCTTTCTTTCTTTCATTGTTATCCTCTGGTGCGTCCGATCCTGATGTGCAAAGTTAAACTAAACAAGCTGGTGTCTTCCTGGCCAGCTATTACGGCTGGAGGAAGTCAGCGGAGGCTCCGGTCTGAGGTAATCACGCCATCGGGGTAATTGCACTCTGTAAAACACTAACTGGATGTTTAAGTCCAGACCCAGAGGGAAGTCATTAATGCCATCTTAATTAAGGGTAATAAAGCTCTTTTCTGCCTTTTAGGGTGGAGCAACCTTGAGTTGATCTCTGACACGCTGTATGGGTCAATTAAGAAACTCTACCATTCGCCAGACATGTCTTCCCAGTTACACACCGCATTAGGTTTCACCCTCACCTCTGTGTCTTGATCCTTGATATGGAGGAAATAAGATGATGGCTTTTGCTCGCTGTGTGTGTGTGTGTGTGTTTCTGTGTGTGTGTGTGTGTGTGTTTCTGTGCCTTTTCTTACATATGTGATTGTGTGTGTTTTCTTATGCTGGTTAATCTTTTCTGTGCCAAGCCATAAACCACTCACCCGCATGCTCACACAGTCATACACACACTCTTCTCTTGACATACTTGTTTCACTGTGGCAACATCTATAAACAACAAAGTGGAGAACAATGAATAATTCATCAGCAGGTCCTCAGTAACTTTTCCCTCTGCAAAGTTATATGATAAAAAAAAATCTGGGCGCAATGATAGTGGGAAATGATTAAGCTAGAAAAGCATTTCAAATCAGTTGCTTCAACCACTGCGGCAGGAAAAACAGCCTGCCAGGGTTAGGGCAACACACTCATACGGTGACTGTAGCTCCGGTGGCTTAGAAAGAACAACACTGGGTCAGAGAGGCAGAGAAGGAGCACACACTGATATGAGTAATGGCAAACAGCTGCTCAGGCCGGCAGCTAAAAATACACACATGTGTGTGACAGGTGTGCGTGTATGTGCATGTCTCTGTTCTAAACTACAGTGTGGTGCAAGCTTTATTTCATAGATGAAAAGATAGAATACATTGAATAAACTAGAAAATGTACTGAGCTAGCACCATAGAGTTAGCATGAAAGGTTAGGTGTAAAAATGAGATGCACTATTTTACAATGGTGGATGAAATATTCAGATCCTTTATTTAAGTAAAAGTATCAAAACATGAATGTAAAAGAAAAAACACCTAAAAGTATCCTAAGCACAATGTATCTAATGTCACAAAAGTAAAAGAACTCATTATTGAGAAAAATGCATTGTAATATATTATGTTATCTGGTGAAGGTGGAGCTAATTTAGATACTCAAGCTTGGCAGCAGTGTACAGAACAATCGCCAATCAAGATCTTCTTACTTTCTTGTCTCTGAGCTTTTGGCCATCTCACATGGTCTTCACCAGTGGATAAGTTTCCTCAGTTGTCATAGAGCTGTTTATGTTTAAACTTACTAAGCACTTATTCTCTATTTTGTCTTAAAAGCTGAAATTGTCAATTTATTGTTGGCCTTGGAAACAGTTGGCAAAACAATCTCCACTCAACTTACGCGTTCAACATTGATGAGAAGTCCTAGTAAGAAAGTGCTCAGACTAATGGAAAGATTGTACAGCTATACAGTTCCACGACAGCTTGGAAAAGCTTCATCCGCTGAGGAACACCACCTTCAAAAGCTCCAGAACCAGCAAGTGGACCTTGAGTGGAAATAGTTTGGTCCAGGGGCATAGGTATAGACAGTGCAGCTGCACTGGGGACCGCGACAGGAGTGGCCCAGCCGAGTTACATGCTGGTCTTTGTCAGTTAGATGGTAAAAAAGCATTGAGTCTCAGCAATCATTCCGGGTAAAACTACTGTAGCAAGCAGTAGGCTATCAGGTATACAGTGTCATAAAAAATAGATTCCACAGATTCAACAGAATGAATTTAGTCTTATTTTCTTTGGTGTTCGTGTCACATAGCCCACATATGCAGTGATGATTGCTGGGTAATATTTATATGGATGCCCAATCTTAAATTTCTATTTGATCATGTGACAAGACTCAAGAAACCGGGTGAAACGTAAAATCTGACAAATAGACTAGCAGAGCACACGTGCAAGCTAGCAGTCAATCTATTCAAACCTAAAAGTAGTTTTAAGTAGAGACAGGAGAGAAAAAAACTGGAGGAGAGGGTTGCAAAGCTCCCAGATAAGATTGTTTTGGATTACTGAGGACAGTGTCCAAGATTTTGCTCAGTGCAGGCTCGTCAGATGCCATTCAAATAGATGAGTAACTTTACAAGTACTTTTTCAGTGGATTTGGTGTGGCTTTCATGCCACTGTTATAAAGGCTGTTATCATTTCGGGGTCAGCTCACCACTGAGTAGGCCTAACTGTTTAATTCTGTGGATGTGTGTGTGAGTATTAAACTGTGTGCGCCGTAGCTGGCCTGTTTTCAGGACATGATGTGATTTATGGTTGGACCACTTTTCTTGCATATTCACCATAATCTCTTGCCTCTCTGTCGAAGAGGAATGTGATTGCCGTGTTTCAGGGGGTTATTGTACTGAAATTGCCTGAAAAAGTCTGCTTCACAGTGCAACTCCTCCTGCACTCACCTCTTTGTAGTGACGTTTTAGATTTTTGACAATGACAGCATTGGCCATGGTCCTTATAACCTTCTCTTTGACTTCTGTACTTGCAAACAGAAAAGTCTAGGTGACATAGTCCAACTCTAAAATCCATCACATGATTGTACTTTAGACTGCTGCATCCAGGCGCACACAGCACAGCAGCAGCAGCAGCAGCGCATGTGTGTGTTGGAGAGAGACGCACACAAAGAGTTTAATTTAATTTGTTTAATTTAATTTGTTAATATGGAAAGAAATCAATTTAAGGAGCTTTAAATTAGGTATTTACTGCATCTAATCTTATCATTTGTTAAACTGTGCAGTTAGGGTTCCCTTCTAGACAGCAATGCAGTTTGTGTGCACGTGTGTTTCATAACGGTGTAGCCCAAGGGCCCATCATAGCAGCCTTCACTGGGGCCTGTTACCTTACACCACTGGTTTGGTCAACTAGTTTATGTACTGTTAGGTAGAACATCTTCAACAATATGCATGTTTTATTAACTGATTATATGTTTTTTACATTAAAACCTAGTGCTGTTTGTTGCCATGTATGCTCAAGTCCACATCAGTTTCACAACTATCCCACTGATCTGCAGCAGGTGTCAATGAACTGAGAAATGCAGCAATGTCCTACTAGAAATATGTTAGACTGCTAGCAAGTACACATGGATATAAACAATACAGGTTTCAAACTTTCAGAAGTTTCATGAAGAAAGAGAAGTATTCAACATGGTTGTAAATGCTTCAAATGCACACAATGTATTTTGATGAGTAACGCTAAATGTAAACAGAAACTGTGTTTGTTTACGAGAAACTCCACAGGGTACATTTAATCTGCAAAATAACTATTCTAGACCTGTCACATTAAATATAGTGAAAAAAGTTTTCACTCTGAAATGTAATGGTGTAGAAGTACAGTACAACGTTGCAGAAAATGGAAATACTCAAAGCACAAGTAGCTCAAAATTGTTCTCCAGCACAGTACTTGAGTGCTATTTTCATCCACACTAGTACTGCTGCAGCTGCAAGCAAATAAAAAGACAATCTATTTAAAATTATGTAAACTATTAAAATATTGGTGTTTGGGATGCAGTTTCATCTCTCTCCCTCTCTTTATGTCCAACTCTCTGCGGGAACCCCGTGGAAAGGTCCACATTTCCAGTAACAGGATCTGGAGTGGTAGGGTCTGGACCCCAGGCAGCAAAAACAATCATCTGGCTTCTACTGGGAGTTAGGAGCAGGCTCTCCGCCAATAATAACAACTCTCTCATCAACTGAGGGAGCGAGAGCAACAGAGAGCAGCGAGGGGGAGTAAAAGTGTTTATCTCTCGTGTGTTGTGTAGGTGGCTGTGAGGGTTCTCGGTGATGTTTCACGTGTGGGATCGAACGTCGGAGGGACTCATGTGTGACCACAAAGTCAGCGTTATGACCTTTTGTTCTGTCACATGCACAAACACACACGCACACAAACTGTCAAACAGCAAAATAAGCAACAGGAGGTACCTCTCACGGCCACGGGCACCATACTCCACGCACGCACACACACACACACACACACACACACACACACACACACACACACACAACCATATCCACGTAATAACAACTGGTTTCATCAAGGACATAGCTTCTTCTCTTTGGAAAGGTGAACTTTAGGTTAACATCCTCACTCAATCACATAGCTATTATAATGTGATAAAACAAACTATGAATATGCATCTAGATTTGCTAAATGGCTGTAGTAACTGTGCATGCTTCTGGACCGAAGCCTGCTCTCCCTTTTGTCTTTCTCAAATGTGAAATTGTTTTGGAAATTCTAAAGTGTAAATATAAGAAAAGATAGCAATGCACACACAGAAAAACAAACACAGATGTAAGCAAGCAAACAAATTTTGTAATATCCTGTTTTCTTTTGAATGTCTTCCCCTAAATATAGTTTGTGTGCGTGTGCGTGTGCGTGTGTGTTTGTGTGTGTGTGATTTCAGTCTAACTAAAAGGATTAGGGAGGCCTGTCTTAAATATTCTGTCTGGTTTCCCCTGAGGCCTTCTGGTGAGGACAGATCCCTGCTGGAGACTGACTCTGTCTGTATGAATCACAGCGTGGGCGTGTATATGTGTGTATATGTGTGTGAGAGATCCTGCGTGTTTATATGTATCTGACTTTGTTTGTCTCTGCTCAAATGCTTTGCTGTCCATCTTATCCCTATTCCCCCAGATTCTCCCAGTCTCTCTTATCACTGCTTTCTGCCCAACAACCATCCTCTGTCCAAAACATCACCCATGCAATTTATGCCTATTATAAAAAAAGGCTAGTCCTGAACTTTACTTCTGATTGGCTGAGTCACATTCAGAGCTCCTGTAAAACACCCCATTAATGCACACCTGCGACCACATAACAGCCACCCACACTGGTGCTTATGTGTCATTTAGCAAACTAGTGTTCAGCTACTGTTCAAACTTGGAAGAACATTTCCACCAGTACTAATGTCACTGGTGACATGAGGTGATTTGGATCTGGAGCAGCTATTTGGATTTTTAAAAGGACGTGATTACCCAGAAATCAGTAAAGTCAAGACTCTTTGTTCTTAAAAGCCGGTCTGTTAGCAGCTGATCGGGGAAAGCTTGAAAAACAGCCTTTCAGTAATATGTTCACATCTTATTTAGACAGTATTCTCTGGGTGACTACTTGAATCTTTTATTTTCAGGCCACTTTTCTAATACACTACATTTCAAAGGGAAATATTACTTCACTCCATTTATTTGACAGCTTTAGTTAAAAGTTATGTTAAAATTAAGATTTCTGCATGCAAAACATATGAATTGCTTATAAAATGCAACACTTTTTTAATAAATGTAACTACCCAACAGTGTTTATAAATAGAACATAAACAATTGATAAACAAGCTGATTAAGCAATCAAGAATCTGCAATTATTTAGATAATAGTTTCAGGGGTTTTTTTCATGCAAAAATGCTAAAACATCATGGTTCCAGTCTGTCAAATGTGAGGATTTTCTGCCTTTCCTTTTTTTTTGTAATTATTTATCAAACCAAAAAATCAGCCTATTAATTGAGAAAATAATCAGCAGATCAATCTATTATAAGAATATAGGCAGTCCCACAAAATAGTACAAAATGAGCTCCATTTTAGCCAACCATAAGGTGGTATAAAGAAAAGAAAGTTTGTAGTCCCCTCATGCTACACACAATACTTAGCAGATAATTATATGTGTATCAAAATATGGTAACATATAAAACAAATAAAAGAAAAGAAAATGACATATACAGTTATTTTATACATACATACACATATACATCCAGGACATTCTGCAGTGCATTTTTAAAATTTGCATCTGGGGTGAATGTAAACAGCAGCAACAAGAGGATCAAATGGTTTCACATAAAAAAGTCTGACATTTGGGAAACAGTGTCCATTTTCACTGTTTGAGCACCAAGCATTATCAGTGTAAAACACAGTCCACCTCCTCTCATCTTGCCAGAGTCTTGCACTGACAGCTTTGAACATGGCCTGCCCGGCGAGTGCTTGATCCAGGATGTTAATGCAGCAGGTCTCTGATTTCTGTTGCTTGGCCAACATGAGTCCCATTTTGTCCAGGCCAGATCTTCAGGAGATCAGCATTAAGACCAAACTGGGCCAGCATGGCTCCTATACTGGCTCTCTTTCCACTCCTCTGAGCAATCACTGCAACCACTGTGGTGCCTGGTCCAGTTGATCTGGCTGGTAGATCATCTAAGGTCTGCTGTTCTTTAATCTAAAAACCTGTCTTCCTTTCTTCCTTTTCCAATGACTGAATTCCTGTCATAGGCAGAGATTCTTTGAGCTAGAGTCCAAGTCAAGACTCAAGTCTCTAAACTAGAGTCCAAGTCAAGTCTCAAGTCTCTCGTGGTTATAATGAATGGTGTATCACAAGCTGCGTTCAATCCATAGACTATATGTAAAAAGTTCAATCCAGGCTGCTTATAAAACTGCATAGCTATAAGGAATACTGTAACTGTAACCTGTTTTTCACTTACAGAGCACAGCCATGTAATGTGCAATGCAATTAATGACAGCTTATTAACTACCGTTAGTCATCGAACCCCAATGGCTCTCAAACCAGTATAATGTTAACTAAAAAAACTGTAACGTTACACGATCAACAATAAATCTGTAACCTGTTTTTTACTT
This sequence comes from Lepomis gibbosus, assembly GCA_029875015.1. NCBI lineage: Eukaryota > Metazoa > Chordata > Actinopteri > Centrarchiformes > Centrarchidae > Lepomis > Lepomis gibbosus. The sequence goes on along the minus strand of JAPMOB010235130.1, from coordinate 17,529 downwards.
ACAGAGCACAACCATGTAGCCTAACGTACAATACATCTACAACTAATTATAGATTACTGTAAGTCAACACAACCCCAGAATCTCAAACCAGTGTAATGTTATAACTAAATAACACTGTAACGTTACATGATCAACAATAAACCTGTAACCTGTTTGCAGTCAATGTTAATAATTAATGTGATAGTAGCCAGCGGGACATAAATGATTATGTTAATTGACCACCACAAGTTTGGCAAACAAACACTCATTCATCTTTTCAACCTCCAGTAGACTGTAGCTAAAGCAAGAAGCAGGCTAACGTCAAATGGCCAATGCTGAGCTAAACATGTTTACTCACCACAGGTTACTAACCTATTTTGTATTCAGTGCTTTGTCTGGGCCTTGTTGTATGAAGTTTTAAAGCCAAAGTTTATGATGAATGGCACAGCAGTTGACGGTGTTTGTTGTCCTCTCTCAGGTGTGGCTTCACGCAGCAGATACTACAACTCGAATTCCAATGAAGTTGGCACATTAATGTAAAGAAAACCAGAATACATTCATTTGCAAATCCTTTTCAGCCTATATTCAGTTTAATACACTACAATGACAACATATGTTCAAACTGATAAACTTTATTATTGCAAATAGTCACTCACTTTGAATTTGATGCCTGCAACATGCTCCAAAAAAGGTGGGACAAGGGCAACAAAAGACTGGTGTGTTGAATGCTCAAAAAACACCTGTTTGGAACATTCCACAGGTGAACAGGTGAATTGGAAACAGGTGAGTGTCATGATTGGATATAAAAGGAGCATCCCCTAAAGGCTCAGTAATTCACAAGCAAGGATGAGGTGAGGTTCACCACTTTGTGAATAACTGCACGAGCAAATAGCCCAACAGTTTAAGAACAGCGTTACTCAATGTACAATTGCAAGGAATTTATCTACGGTCCATAATATCAAAAGATTCAGAGAATCTGGAGAAATCTCTGCACATAAGCAGCAAGGCCAAAAAACAACATTGACTGACCATGACCTTCGATCCCTCAGGCGGCACTGCATTAAAAACCGACATCAATGTGTAAAGGATATTACCATAAGGGCTCAGGAACACTTCAGAAAACCATTGTCAGTTAACACAGTTCGTCGTTACATCAACAAGTGCAAGTTAAAAATCTACCATGCAAAGCAAAAGCCATATATCAACAACACCCAGAAACGCTGCCAGCTTCTCAGGGCCCAAGCTCATCTGAGATGGACTGACGCAAAGTGGAAAAGTTTGCCGTGGTCTGACAAGTCCACATTTCAAATTGTTTTTGGAAATTATGGACGTTAGTAAAAGAGTGCAGGTACTAGACTAGCCTGCCTGCTGTCCAGACCTGTCTCCCATTGAAAAAGTATGGCGCATTATAAAGCGCAAAATACTACAACGGAGCCCCCATCTGTAGTCATAGGTTATTCAGCAAAGTAGTGAAGTGTAGCGAAGTTTGAAGGAGCTGCAGGCCACTGCATCCAGGACATTTTTCTACATTGAGTATTTTTACATTTTTAATGCATGCAGACTTTTACTTAATAATTTTAGTGATCTTGCTCATTTTTACAGTGTAAAGTTACGGTTAAAGGTTTTTTCACTAAAGGATCAGCATACTTCACCCACCACTGTCACTTCTTGAACACAAAGAAGACTCACTGTCATTGTGGGTTCAATGCATGCATTGTAAATGCAATTAAGTCATACTTCCCCCTGATGAATCCCCCCTTGAAGATTTACAGTAGACTGAAAAGAGGAATTTTTAAAATAAACATCTTGTGAACGTTTACATTCATTGTTTTTGATAAAACATTCTCGAAGGCTGCTTTTCTGAAAGCAATAAACCACTCTCCCCTGTGAATTACAGTCCCTTAAGAACAGCTAACAGTGGATTTAACTCCACTTTGTGCCACCTAATGGCCCTTCCATGCTAAGGGTGGTTGAGTAAAGAAATGCTGACACTCTTTGTGTTGAGAGAAGGGAGCATAATTCTGTCTGAGACAAGCTGGCCACTAGTAGATGTAGATGTCAGGGTTTAAAAGTTCAGCAGTCAGAGAGACAGAGGTTGAACAGGGTGGTGCTGTGAAAAACCACTGTGGTCAAGTAACCCTGTGTGTGTGTGAGTGTGTGTGTGTATGAACAAATGTTTGTACGTGCCAACATGTGCTTGTCTTTTGCAGAAGAGAGTGCGACCCAGTTAACATCCTCTAGCAGTAGACATGAAAGATCTTATCGGCCGTGTGCATCTGCAGGGTCTGTGATGAGGGGGTGAAGTCTGTGGTTCCTCCTGCGTTTCATCGCATCACAGCGTTTTACACCATTGATCCGCTGACCTGAAGTTGACTTGTAAGCTAAAGTCACAATGGCAAAGAACACTCACTTATCGTGACACTGACTCCTTGTGAGCAGATTTAATCATGATTCAGACAATCAGAAGTGAATCTCGTGGTGTGTTTAACTCCCTAACTTTACCACAGAAACACTGTGAAGTACAATAGATTGAGACAGAAAATGTATAAATACCCTAGTGTGAAAAGTAACCCAGGACAACTGGATTTTGAATTGCATTCAGGTAAACATTGAGAGTGAATTCAGTGCTACCTGCTGTAGATTGACTTGCAGCAATCAGTTAGAGCAGAGTCCAGCTTTGTTGAAAAACCAGAGGTTGTAAAGGCATTTGTGGATCTTGCTCAGATTTGGAACAATACAGGCCCTTCCTGTACAACACCTGTGGTCTGTTTCTGATTATTTTACGAGTGTCAGGTCACAGTGTTCCAGTCAGGTCCGTGACTGCCGAGAGGATTTGTCACCACAGCAGAGACACATCGCGCTGACTGAGGAAAATTGTCGTAGTTTACTGTGCCTGTAAGTGAAATTTGTCTGTCATAGAGGTTTAGTATAGAACAGAGTTTATGTATTTTAGGCATATAAAACAGGGTTAAAAAAACGGGTCACCCTACAGTAACTTCAATAGTCCAGGAACATCACAATCAGTTGACTGGGTCCTAGCAGGTGGCATTTATTTGTTTCAAGTGTTGGGATGAGGAGTCAAAAATAGACAGACAAAAAGAAAAAAAATCATAATGATAAAGATAATTTTTACTTATGTCTCTTGGTACTTGGACCACTTCAGCTCTGAGTATTGAATTAAAAAGCTAAGGGGGAAAGGCATGTCTGTGTATACACTGTAAATTCAGCCAAATGTGCATCTATTGCAGGTTACTTTATTCGCTCCTTCTCTCCTCTCTGTCTTCTTCCTCCTCCAGAGCCTGCAGGGTCTGCCCAGGCTGTTTTGATTTCGCAGCGGGTGAGTGGCAGCCTCGACCCCACCTGACCCCCAACCCAGCTTCTGCTGATGTCAGCGTCTTGCAGCAGATTGGAGCATGTAGTTTTTAAACAAAGCCCCAGTCTCGGCCCCCCGAGGGGGGCTCATTCACTCTGTTCCTTAAAGGGGCCGTGCACCAATTGGGGCCGTGCACTAGTGACTGTTTCTGGCACACTTGGAACTCTGTTTTCTTACAACACATGCCTCCTCTTTTCATTTCTGTCACATGGCTGATCCTGTGCACCTAAAAGTTTTAACATCAGTTAGTTGCATAGATAGTCATTACTTGTTACATAAGCAAGAATAATCTTGAGGCAGAACACAACAAGTGAAGCCAGTGACAGCACATGGCTGGATGCCGTGCCTGGTCAGGATATCCTGCCATGCCCTCTTCTTGTCTGAATAAGCTCTCTGTGGAGGAGGAACAGACTTATGAAACCTACTCATAAATTGTCCTCTTATCGTCACTGTCTTCTCTCCCATCTTAGGCACACTTACCCACAATCATCATGGTCATCAGATTTATTGGCTATTTTTATGCCACAGAGTTAGTAAACATTTTCTACTTTTTCTTTCCTGTCTTGGCCACTCTGAAAAAGGAAATATTTAATGTCCGTGAGGCTTTTGTGGTTAAAATATACTTTCTGTATTCAGTTGCATGCAGTGAAACAGACAGCAGTCTGCACAGCAACAGGTTTATGTCGTGACTACATTGCAACAGCTTAATATGTCTCAATAGTGAATGCAATACAAATGTGCAAGTTTGTGACTGTTTTTTGTGTGTCTGAATATGTGTTTGCATGCATGCTGTGTTTGTGCCAGTGGTCAGATCACAGTTGAATAGTATAAAACATTATAACAGACATAAGTGCATCAGACTTTGCAATAAGCTGAATGGGGATAGGAGACTGCACAGGAACAGAGCATATTGAGCGACTGCACAAAGAGGAGATCAGCTTGGTTAGGTCAATGTAAACATCTCATACAAAACACCCTATACATTCACGAACTACACACTCATACAGACACACACTGAAGTCATAGTGCTGGCATGTCATCTGCACCTGACCCAACTTTATTGCCCCTGTGTGCCCTCTTTGGCTGAGTGTGTTGTATGTGTAGGTTTTGTGTGAACAGCTGGGTTGAAGACTCCAGGCTCCAGAGCCCAGTCATCTAATATCTTCTGGCTGGCCCTGAGGTCTCCAGTCCCAAGGAAATACCATCCATAAAGAACTTCTTATCTGGACGGGGCCCCTTTACATTGTGCTGTTAATAAAACACCACAGAGACTCTTTGACTGTATTCCAAATCCCAGCCACATTTTAGATAACAACTCTGGATCACCGAGGGTTTCGCCACCTTAATCTCTCTGTTATTTGTTTGGTTCAGCCTAACTCTCATTCCTCCAAATGAAATTACACATGATGAATCAGTTGTTTTACAGGCAACTGTCCTTCTTGATTACCTTGGCAACAAAACATGGACTTAATTCTTTGATAGCGTCAGAGTTATTACAGAATGCAGAATGAGGTACATCAGTCAAATGAACCTCCACTTACTTGATGCCCTTTCAAATTCAGTCAGTTACACAGGCTGATTGAAGCAGCTACCATTTAAGTGTAATGTTACTATTACACAGATCTCTGCGAATCACGTCAGAAGTCATTATCTAACACTGGCGCCACTGTCTGTGAAGCCACACAACACTGCTGACCATCTCATCATGAGATTCCCATTAGTTTTTAGAACACTCTAGCTTAGTGCTGGTGGATCATCAAGGGGAGGAGATTAAGGCAGCATCTCTGGAAGATATTTAAAGGGATACATAAAAGTTATAATACTTTAATTTTTGTGATATCAATATTTTTGATACCATTTATATCTACTTAATGAATCTCCATGCAGTAATTTCCGCTCTACACGGTAATTCACTGAAAACAGTGCATGTACATGCTGGCCTAGGCCACACGTAGCTACATTGTTATTTTTATAGATTTATAGTTTTTCCTCCTTATTTAAAAAAAACCTCTATCCACATGAATATGCAAAAACACAATTGAAGCGATGCTAAGAGCATGCCAAACCAACAGGCAGTAATACAATCCCATGTTGGCCAATCAGAAGCCTGAAAAAAATGCTTCTGGAGCACCTTTGCACAAAATGTTGCACTGTGTCCACAAAAGAGATTACGGCGCATACTCTCGTTCCACAGGTCTGTTTTCCACATCTATACTACAAATGGAGTTTCTACAAATCTTCCATGAATTTTAAAAAAAGAAAAGGTTCATTTAAAAAACACAAAGCTGTGTGTGTGTGGACCTTTTTATATACAGTCTATGGTGTGGACAGGGCCCAGGCTCATGGTTTGTTGGACTCGTCCTCGCTAACTGTTGATACAAGTGTCATTTTTAAAAGAACTTTAAAACCTGTTATTATTAAAATGCACTTGTTGTTGCCACCGGTTACAATGGGGCCCCAAGATCAACCAGAACTGAAATCTTAACACTTCAAACTTTAACAGCTATACTATATTTTATTCCTAACAACAATTGATCAAATGACTATTTATAATGTGAAAGGCGTCGCTCGTAGTGACAGCCTACAGAAAATGACTCCCCAACTGCAGCTCCATCATCTCTATGGAGTGTTTTAGCTTGTTTAAACAGATTTGTTTTGGTTTGCTTTCATAGTGTAGCAGCAGCTGTTTTCAGTTTAAAAAAAAACCTCTAAACTACCTTCAAGCTTCTGTATTCTGTGTTTAAAACAGCACTTATCTACTACAGAAGCTACCTACTACACTACCTGCCCAGCACTAAACTGCAGACCAACACTGTTTGCAACTAGCCTGGTGAACATAGAGGTACATTTACCAGTTTAAGAGCCACTTCCCACAGAAGTTGGTGAGGACTGAAACAGAGCTAAATATATGTTGAGTAGCCAGAAACTCCAAATGAACACTAGAGTTGCTCCATATCTGCCTGATAGACAACTAGAGGCTTTTTGCTAACACTATCCCATTTCAACGTAAAAGATGATAATATTTCAGTGTTGTGTTTCCATCTTGTTTCCACTGCCCCCAAGAGGCCAAAACAAAGACAGTTACGGTGGTTTAAAGAGGGGCATGTCCAGATTTGTGCAGATATCCAGACCTTAGTTAGTGCAGCCTCTGTTGTGTTGACCACTCTCCACCGGAGGGTTTGGAGAAGATGTGCCTTCCATAGAAGTAGTTATGGAGTGAGGGGAGTGACACTTGACCTTGTGGTCCCAGACTTGTTTTTCTAGCCCCCAGGCCGCTGCTGCCTCAGTACAAGACATAACTTTTCTTCTTTTTAGTCTGCCTTTCTTCCTCCTGGCATCTCTCCTCAATCCTCTGAATGGTCACAGGAGATGACTCTGTCATCCAGACGAATCTCAATGGAGGCTGGCCAATTATTTTAGATCCTAATGAGCTGCTTATAAAAGCGCTACTTCCTCTATTTCCTTCCCACATTTTTACAAAATCAAAATCAATTCCACCAGACAATATCAAGGAAAGATTAAAAGATTCTTATAAAGTTAATGCCTTACTCTTGGCTCAGATTTTTTTTTTTTACTTCCGTAATGTTTTTTCCTTGAACCTCTGCAACACTACCAAAATGCTTCAGGGGAACAGAGGGGTGAAGGGCAAAGGTATATTAGGGGGGAAGGGTCACTGCTCTTGGCACAAACTAGAGAACTCTGATCCAAGATTATAATCATGCCCATGACAATAACACAGATCCATTGTGTCATTTTAGGACAAAGTTAAGTGTCTCAGTGCACTGAAATTGCAAACATGGACTGGTATAACCCTTGTCAACATTTATTGATTGAATTATTAGCAGTTTTGCAGTCTTTGCATGTGAAGGAAAATGAAAAAAAGGTTTAAGTTGTATATGACTTTAAGAGATGACTTTATTGTTCTCTTTAGGTATAATGGTCTGTGAATTTTTTCTATCCTGCAGCTGTGATGTTTTATTGGCTCAACAAGCTGGTCTTAAAACCGCCTGTCACTGTCTGAGCACAATTAACATAATAAGCATCTAATATTGAGAGTCATTACAAGGGGGACTATTAAATGGTGGAGGTGGTAACCACAATGTGACTCAGCACACACAACACACACACACACACACACACACACACACACACGTACAGCAGTAATTAATTCTCCCAGCACAGTACAGTGAGCAGTCGTGCTGCTAGATTCATGTCCTGACATGTACCCTGACCTCAGCAGAGAGGGAAGCAGCCTGAGGCTTGAATCCACACTTTAATAAGTAGTAACTCTGACATGCTGCATTGGCTACAATCTGCTGCTGCTCCCAGCAATTATTTGTGTGTGAATTTAGGAACATAGAAAATAAAATCCTTTCTTTCAAAGTTATCCTCTTTTAATGAAGTTACAAACAGTCACTGCTCTTGCAGAGCGTTGTATGACTGGCATACGCTGCTTTTGAAATAAGTTTGTCTTTTGGATTTGTGTTGCCCTCTCCTCCAGCTCCAGCACAATGTGCAACATAAAAGCCAGCCACTTCAGAGAGAGTGTTGAGCTTTCAACTTCAACATGCGCCTCCTGAGACCTCCACTCACTGTCAGAGCGCTCAGAACAAAGCACACCATCCACACGGCACCCGCTGAAAACATTAGGCTGCAGCGCGTGTGTGTGTGTGTGGGTGAAAGATAGTGGGGAGGGCATACTGCGTCGATGCATGAAGATACTGTTTCATAAGGTTGCTGTTTATCCTTGTTTTGTTTCTAAATGACTGACATTGATTTGGGTTGTGCGTTAGTGCTCAAATGTCATTACACACAGCGTGTCAGTCACAGAAACTGTATCAAACATGAGGCTTATCCATTTGGCATGGACTAGATGCTTGTGGTATTGCAATGATGCATAATATGTCAACCTAATCAAACCTGCACAGATGTGCAACCCTCGTGTGTTGCATCCATTATTAGACTTAGACTAAACATGCCATTGCACAAAGGCTTTAAATCTGATGATCAAAAGCAAACATCATAAAAGAGTTTTTGGAGAAGAAAAGGATTTTTTTGTGGAAGAATAAGAAAGTATTTAATGTGTGTGCAATGTACATATTGAAATGCCCTTTTGTTTCTCTCAACATCATGTTTGAACTGACAGTTGGATGACAAAAAGTACTATGCTTGAAAACGCTAATGCTTGAAATGAAAAATGCAATTCAGTCCATCCTCATTCAATCTAATTTGTCCTTGGCTTGGATGCAAACAAGTCTTCAAAGGGAGTATTTGACCCGAGTTCTTCCTCCCTCCACCCAACACACCCACGCGCACACACACACACACTCTCTGTACCCCTTGCCAACACACTTCGGTTTTTAAATCTCCTTGAAGATGGACACATCAAAGACATCCATTGGCAAGAGTGACCTGGCCTGACCGCTATGACTGGAACCTAGTTTCTTTAAACAAGCACCACTATGACGCCGCAGGTCACCTGTCTCACCACAGCCTGGGGGGAGAGCGGGTGAGGAGAGTGAAGGGTGGGAGGGTTTGAGTCTATTTTTTCCCTCTTCTCACACACCTGCAGTGGTACAATTTCCTTCGCTCTCCTCAGGTTCCTGTACTCCTGTCTCTTTTAGACATGTAGCCCTCTTCTCACCAGAACTCCCCACCCCCTCCACCCCCATCCTTCTCTCTTCACCTCATCTGGCCGGCATTAGCAGGGGCGCTGACACGCATGGCTCTGATAGGCGAGAAGCAGTGTGGAGACATCTTAAGTGTGCCAGTGGAAAATTCTCCCCTCAACCTAAAACAGCATGCCCCAAAGCCAGGCCACAACAATACTGCCACCTGGCTCAGCTGGGCGTTTGGACCGGTGGCTGCGGTGAAAGAGCTGTCCCAGAGGGAATGATTTGGAAAGTTAAAGACAAAGAGAAGACAACAGATACAAGACTTTTCTCAAACACAGAGTGCAGTGACTGGTGGAGTGAGCTGACAAGAGGTGTGTCCTGACCTGTCACTCAGGTTGATGCATTAATCTGCTGACAAGCCCAGCTGCTCCCACAGCTCAAGGCTTCCCAAAGAGCCTCTGCTCTGAGCAAATTGGCCATCCGCTCCAGTCAGAGCTGCCTGACTCAGATCTATGGGCTTAGCTGTTACCTGAGGCGAGTCAGGCCAAGAGGCCGCCTCCCTCCCAGAATGCTCCCCTAAATTATAGCCTCGCTTCGTTCATAGCGCCTGAGGCCAGGTGTGTGTAGAAATGTAGTGGCTAACTCACTCGTTTACACATAAACACAAGTACAGGCACCAACACACACAGGAAAACATAGAAAGAGAGGCAGGGGCCCTATTTCATCCACTTATCTTTAAACAGAGTGTTCCAGATCAGCAGCTCCAGTGGCCTTGGATGTCCTCCCCTCCGGACAAAGCTGTATGCTGTAATTATCCTGTAATATGGCTGCTAGCAGTAAATGCTCTGTGGTCAACTGTTGTATAGTCCTTGAGGAAGAAGCCTTAGGCATTCCCACAACCTGCACAGTCTACTTGGACTGGCATGTGAGGTGCAGTATAACCATTATAGTACAACTAGGCTTTTGTCGTAGTAAATTGTGTGTACAATGTGATACAAACATATACCAGTATCAATTATACACATCTGAAGTTAAGAGGACATGTTTAAAGAAAACTCCAACTTTGTGGTTGTATGTGTATGTATTGTCAGTTGTAGATCTATATTTGATGCTCTGTTGATACTTGTAAGTTGTTCCTCTAATGTAAGTCGCTTTGGATAAAAGCGTCTGCCAAATGAGTAAATGAAATGTAAATGTCAATGTGTGTGTGTGTGTGTGTGTGTGTGTGTGTGTGTGAGTGAGAGAATCCAGTGAAAGCTGGTCAAAAGCATGAAATGGGCATGAGATGAGGTCATGTTTAGACACAGAGGCTTAAATTGCAATGCAAAGAGGTAAAAAAGTTATATCACCCTAATTATATGGTACTGCACTCTGATCGTCTCCAGTGAATCTTTTGGGGATTCTACAGTTGCTGTCTGTTTGTGCTAATGGTATAAGGTGTTGGAAAAGAAGTTTTCGTCTGGCTCGCCTGAGCTTTTTATCTCCATTCATTTCTTCACATGACATGACAAAATCTGAGCGTCACACTTCTTCACATTTCAGTACCTTCACTGGTCATTAAAGACAGCACAAAAGCCAAACTTTGTGTGGTTTCACCTCTTTAACTTTTTTCTTCAACTTCACATCAATCACAAATTCAATATACAACTTTTAGTGTGAAGGCTGAGTCATTAACAGGTTTGATTAAGTAGTCATAGAAATAATGATGTTCACATGATGTTCAAATAATTATCACAATGAAAGTATCCCAGGATTGATCCCAGAACATACAAAATGTCCCCTTTAGTTAATATTTGGGTGAAGTCAAGACACTGCTTCCATCTTAAAAAAGATAGATATGTGTAATTTTGTGGAAACAAATGTGCCCATGTAAAATCATAAAAAGAGTTCTAACACAGAATGGGCTGGCCATTCAACTCCTGATAGGAGAATGCTGACCTAAATTCATGCAAGAACAGTATGTCCCTACAAGTAAATATCAGTAACTTACTCTTCAATCCCTTAATAACCGCAGACCTGTCTGTTGTTCGGGAAACGGCACATTAAAAGAATATCTAAGTGAGGATATCATTCCTCAGAGTTACAATGGCTTGATAGTAAAATGTTCACATATATAAATATAGGAGAAAATAAATGTGTAACCATTTTTGAAACTGTTTAAGCATTTTAAGATCTCTTCAGACATTAGTTTATTTTAATTGTATTCTTCAGTGAAGGTAGTTCATACCTGGGATGGCACTTATTGCAGGGCAGCTAAGCTTTTGACATGTTTATTTCCTGCTGGTAAGAGACCTGTCATTAGGCGGTCACACTTATCATATCGTAGCGCCAAGTCAGACATGCAAACTCAGAAAGGATGAAAAAGGTTACATGTTTGCGAACCAAACCCCTGTGTGGGTGGTCTGGGGGCATCCTTCACCAGAAGAAAATCTTTGAGATTTTAAAACATAAATGAAGCATTCTAATGTATGAGAAGGAAATAACGGTATTTTTGCTCCTCATTGTTATTGTCTCTGGTTTCAACTTCGAGGACGTGATGCCTTCAACACTGTGTTTACTTGAATTACTATTCAGTGTTTCCCCTGGGATGGAGTTGTAGCAGCGGAGGTGAAGCAATCTTTTTTTGTGCGCATGCAATGTGCACCCTGCTTTATATATGGCTATAAAACACAAATATATATGTATGCAAACAAAATTGGAGGGGGGTCCTCCCCCAGGAAAATGTCATGTTTTCCAATAAAAAAAAACTATGCAATTTCACCTAGATTGTAAATAAACAACACCCAAAAAGCTAAACTTTCCAAAGAAGTCTACTGGGGAGGAATTACAACCATTAAATCTGGGAAAAGTTATTTAGTTAATTAGTTTAGTTTTGATGCTCTCCACAATGATATTGCATTCTTAGCACAGTATCCCAGCCGTTTTGGGCCTTAACACCTAAGTCTTGTCACAGCAGGGAAAAGCCTCTTAATATGACGTCAGGGTCATTATAGCTAGGTTTATGTTACTTTTTACATTAATTTGTAGAAATTAACACAAAAAACAGGCAACATGAGAACCACATCCCTTCTGTATAACTACCAAGCATTTCATTAAAATCCAAAAGAAACAGACAAACTGAGTGGTTGAGCGGCTGAGTGGCATGTATGTAAGGAATCATTTTCAGTGTTTCAGTTGACATAACAGCATCATATGCACATATCAAATGTAAAAAGTTTATTCTCTCTTTTCAAACCACCAAGGTTGCCAGTTTCACAAAAGTGACATTTGCAATGTTAAACCTGCAGCAATAATGCTTTTTCTCACTCATTCTAACATTGAGTAGTGTAGACTTTAGCAAGAACAAAAAACTTTTTATAGTCAATTGGACCCATTTGATCAGATCTGAAACAAATTTGCAGCAAAATGAAATTCAACCATGGTTGTCATGTGAATTAAAGAAATTACAGATCCCAGTACATAACACCTCAGCATATAATACATCCACCTGTTATATACATCACAATGAGCAACACTTCCCAGGATTTCTCATTTTGGACTGATCATTGGCACATAATAAAAGCCATGATGTTGATTTAGGCACAGATACCACCGCTACACTGAAATGTTTCCATTGTGTAATTTCTCCCTTCTGCAGCCGCTTTCCCTTGCTACCACCACTGTAGGTGTAATTTTCTTTTTTCTTTTTATAAGTAACATGTTGGGTTATGATCTCTGCTTTCTGATGCCTAAACCACAGTGAAAGTTGACTGTTGCATTTTGCACTTTGGATTCACAGTTTCACAAAGCCCATACCAATCCATTAAAACCAAACTGAAGGTCTTGTGTCTTCAGTCAGATTTGCATGGAAGTTATAGGTCATCACAGTGGTGAGAGCTCAACAAACCTGCCGCTACTCCTTATCACTTATCCCATATTATTGGTATCAATGATCCATTCTCACTAATAAGTCTCTTTATGTATGAGGCCTACATATCCAGGTGGTCTGTGTGCTGTTGATATTAGCTATTGAAGATGCTTCTCCAAGTTACATAAACACATCAGTACATTTCTAGCTTACAACAAAGCCATAGTTAGTTATACAGATGAATTTTGGTAAATATCGCAAGTTTAAGTCATGCAAATTCCATCCAGATTAAAGGTTGTATAGCTTACTAACACATGCTGCTAATCCCTTTGATACAAATAAAGATAAAGATAATGCTATAGATAGAAAATAACTTCTGTTGCATTACTTCATTAGGCTACCTAAAGCAACTTATCATCATACTGTAAATGTATAATCACCTTTTAATTAGAACTGCTATGTGGTAAGTTTGACACTCACAGTAGCTACTGTGACGTAAGCCTGAATAAATAACTCAACAGACAAGCTGGCTTGCCACCACAGTGGAACTCAGATAAGTCACACATAAGTAATATCATTACTATAGCCTGATCTAAATAAATGAAAAGGGAAGTGAAATGAAAAATGTCTTGGCTTGAAAGAAGAAACCAATACTGAAAACTATTTTCACTTTCAAAACATCTCTTTCAAAATGTGACTGTAGGTGCCCTAAATCAAGTACCAAAATCCTGTAAGTTCACTATACTCTATATGTGAGCAGGAGAAAGAAGGGGGGAGGGTAGATAAGAGAAATTTTAAGAAGAGAGAGATGTCACAGACAGAGACAGAAAGAGTGTGTGTACAGTCAGCGTTCTTGAGGTCTGGTGTCTTTGATGTTGGCCGAGTAGTGCCCACATGTCCTGCCCCTCTCTGCCAGGAAATTACAACTCCGTCCCCCTGGAGCCCCGCTGACTGCTGTGAGAAACACTTTCTGTTTGATGTTCTAAAGAGGGATCTCCAATGCAATTTAGCCTTTCATCTCTTCCCTTCTCTTTTGTCTGTGATTCATCCAGACTCGAGCAAAGTTAGGGACATTTTCACAAGTCAGAAGTAAGATAATACTGCTTCATAAAATAATCAGCTTGTGAGACAAAGAGACAAGTGCAACAATAAACAGAAGGATATAGAGTATATATAGCCTCTGTTGCTGTGATCATCGGACGCCAATGATTGTCATTCGTGCAATTATATCCATATTGAATAAATTAAGTCACTAGTGTTGACAAAACAATCTCATGGTCCATTTAGTAGCTGCTCTGGAGCTTTCGATCGTGTCACAAAATGTTGTGTGTGTACCTGTTATAATCAATATTTTTTAATTCAAATGGGTATGTGTAAAGTGATAGGGGTACTTTGTGACGTCAGGTCCAGATTAACCCTTACTACAAAAGTTGGATAAATTGAACCCAAGGTATGCTTTCATGGCCATTTCCACTTCATCTTTAATCTGCTCTTGTCATCTTGTTGGTTATTTAGTTATCTCAATGTTACCCTACATACAGTACACAAATAGGCTATTATAAGTGTAAGCTACACGCCACATCCGTACGCTGTGATGATGGTGAGAACTATTAATACACGCTGCTTGAATATTTTTAGATTTCATCCTGACTTTTTGCCACATGTGCTTTCCACTGGGGTTGCAGTTGAAATTAAGTTCTTCTTAACAGAGTTTCATTATATTCGAACAGGTAGCCCCTCAGCTTCAGTGATAGATGGAGTAGGAGCCATTGGAGGGGGGTGATGACAGTGGTAAATTAACAAGAACAAAACTCAGGTTCACTCACTGTGAAAGTCACACATTTACAAGTAAAAAATCTAAATCACTCCCGATGCATATGACAATGCTGATTGTAGGCTAATATCACAAGTATTTTCTCATTTCTAAATCAGATTGTGATGTATACTTTGATCATCCACTGCAGGCATAATACATGGCAAGCAGCGGCATCTGTAGTGTGATGTTGCAGCCTTGCAGAGTGTTTCTCTCCTAAATTAATTAATATAAGGTCAGAGAATATTCCATATTTTTTACTTGTACATTTGTGATATTTTTCCTGTGAATTTACCACTTAGATCTTGGAGTTTTTTTAGGATTATTACCCCTCTCCCCTGCCTCCGTATTTATTTAAACGCACATTGGCCTTTACATCTCAATCCTATTACAAATAAAAGAAGAGTCCATAAGACAAAATAGAGAATTACAGTAAGAACACAGTGAAGCACAGTGAAAAATTTACTCAATGCACTGCCAACAAGCCCCTCTGGCAGAGTTTGACTACCCTGACTTTTCTTGACAACCTCATGTTAAATTAAACTCACTTCACAGTACTGGCCTCTACTCTCATTAGCATGGTTTCCAGACAAGAAATGTAGCCATTTTTAAGCAAAACAGCTCTGTTAAACCCAATGCACACTACCTAAGTGACTAGATGGTGAAGCATTTAGCCACTAAGGAGCCAGATATTTCCCTCAGGAGTTGATTAGTCTGACTAGAGCAAAAAGCAGAATGAATGTTGGATTTACATCCATCATGTGGGAAGACACACAACTCCAACTGAATGCTAATGCTTCTCTGTGTCTGCTGGGTGTGTAAATAGGCAACTATTTGATCGCATATCTTGCATATCAAACTCAGCTCATATCAATATCTCAGAAAAAAAAACAATCTACATCTTCGATTCCATAACAACTGAGCAAACTCCATCTACTGATAAAAATCATGATAAGCCCTGAAAAGTGGACACTGAGGTGAGCGTGTTTTGTCAACTGCAGTTTGCAAGGTTAAGAATGAACTTTGCACCTCCGCTATGTTACTATTATTTCTGTAAGTGTCGCGGAAATCCATCACATGCTCTTGGTTTATTGCTGGACTTTAGTTTTAACACTGTATCTTACTGTTCTGCTTTCAATATTATTTACTGACCATGCTGACCTTGAGGTAGCCAATAAGTTCAAAACGCAACACTCCCTTCTACCCTTTTGACAAGTGCAGCTCTTTTTCCCTCAGAGCCTCTGTTTGGACCATAACTCAGCAGGACTGCCAGTGCACAAACTCAAGATCCAACATCTGTCTTCTCTCTATTGTGAAAAGAGCTTGGCACTGGTTTACTTTGGATAGGGTTTAGTTTCAGATTTTATATCGAACCAAAAAAAGAAACTGGCTTCTCATGATTCATAAGCCATAGCTGATAGGTTCATGCGGGCACAAACAGCTGTTTTGTGTTGCCCTCCATTTGCTCTGAGTTTTATTAATCAGGTCTTGGTTCATCCTGGTGATCTATGATACAGTAACAGTCTTGCATTCGACCAAACGGTGAGGGAAAACATACAGACTGCAGACCCAGCTGAGGGTGTTTGCTGAGTCGGATTAATGTTCAACAGGCTGTTATGTGGCTAAAGAAAAGATTGCTTTTCAAATGTGGCACCACCCCACCTCCACTCCGTATCACCACCACATCATGCTCTGCCCGCTTCTGTGTAACTAGTTCACCTACATTCTTGAGGTAGAGTGGGAGTGCCAGGTGATAAAACCAACTTTCACTGTTTAAACTTCTTTTCTGTTTTGGTTTGTATCTTCTAAGGTGACTGGGTCACGTCCTTTTAACCAGCAGGGCAAAAAAAAATTAATGCAACCACACCAGATCATTTGATTGTTTTGGAGAAAAGGAGAACTTTCACGATATGACCACAGTGTCACAACCACTGTTGACAATGATTTTATTCTGAGGCACAGGTTTTTACGTTTACCACTGAACATCAGCCTGGACTCTAAGGAATTAAGTGAATAACGGCCTGGCTCTGGTTGACCCTGGTCGGCATTAGCCCTGTCCCCTCTGACTCTGGTTAAATAGTCTCTTTGTAACTCTACAACCCATAAAGCAGAATATATTAGACTAATAGCAGTGATGGAGAATTGCTTTCTCAGAGATGAGACAACCGCCTTTGACTTCAAATGCACTCAAAAGTGCAAACCATAGGCATCCATGCTTGTGTGCACAGTCACAACAAACAATGTAATTAGCAGGTCAGAGAGGGTGCTGATGAATGATGATCAGACTGACAATATTTGACAGCGTGCAGGTAAATTATCATTACCTAAGCCAAATAACACCGGCCCATCTATAAGTGAGTTGTATTTCTCCTAATTGTATACGATTGGACTGTGCAGTCAGGGGATTTGTTTTGAGTTAGCCTCAACCTGAAACATATGCAGCACTATAATTTCTTGGCAGGCTTATGTGGCAAGTGCCTGACCTCTTCCTGTGGTTCTTTTGTTCTGAGAGGGGCTGGGAGGTATCAGGGGATTGCTTATCACTCTGACACAGGATGCCAGCAGGGGTCATGGTGCAAGAGGGGAAGTGACAGTGTGGCACTTGCTTGTTTTCATAGGGAATGAGGCGATATTGTGACACACGGCTGTGCACCTCAACGAAAACAGGAACAGCTATGACGTCCCTAAAGATTGTCAACTGCAATAGGTGGTGTTATTTTCTGCAGCATATTTGTATTGAGTTTAGCTGCTTATGCTTATGTCTTTGTCTTCACCTCTGTCAGTTTTCATTATGTAACTTGACAAGTGCATAAGATACGTCTAGAAAACTGAATAGCGCAGGAATGGGGCACATGTACTGGTTTGGGGTGTATATGCCTGGTGAGGGGATGTGGTTCTAAGG
>JAPMOB010235129.1:0-11553 GCA_029875015.1 Lepomis gibbosus | reverse complement strand
ATCTGTTTATTAGGCTACCACTTAAGGAATGTGAACTATCAGAAGTTAATGGTATCCCTGTGAAGAACCCAGTTACATACGTGGTGTGATAAGAATGAAAAACTCTGCAATAACCTAAACTTCAGCCCTATGATTAAACAAATAATGAAAAAGGTTCAACATGTGGTGGATGAGGCATCTTTCACTGAATGGTAGAGTTCTACTAGTACTGAGGGAATATCCATATCTATGTATCCTTATCACTGGAAATGCCTACTGAAATATACAAAGAATTAGATACGATCTTATTTAATTTCATTTGGAGAAACAAATGTCATTATTCAGGGAAAGATACCCTATGCAACCTTAAAAAATTGAGGTCTGGAGGTTTTAAACATTAAACAATACTTTCCAAAGTTAAATGGCTAACTAAATTGATAAAAAAAAGACTACAAAATCAATAAATTACTGTGAAGTTATCAAACGTTTATAAACAAGCTCTAATGGCCTGGAAATGAATAGATAGTATTTTATTCGCATGGTTGCCATTATTCAATTCAAAAACACCAAAGTATGAAGAAGACAACAGACTTAATCTTTTAATTTGGCGAGAGAGGGCATGAGACGAGGCTCCACAGTCTTTGGTTGCTGCCACACAGACCATTCGCTGCCACTAGGGGCGCTAAAGACGGTGGTCGCTGCCACACTGGTCGGTGTGGTCGCTGCCACTAGGGGCGCTGAAGATAGTGGTCGCTGCCACATTACATCAAAAAATTGTATCATCTGCCAGTTGAGATAATTTAACTGATCTGAGGTCCCTTTAGGTCTACTTTGGAACCATAGACTGTATAAAAACTTGAAACTTTGTGTACAGCCACAGTTTGAGTGACAAGGAACAGAAAGGAGCCATCCCTTAGAGACTTTGGCAGAGACCAGTGGTCGGTGTGGCAGCGTGGCAGCGACCAGTGGTAGAGACCAGTATCTTTAGCGCCCCTAGTGGTAGACACTAGTGGTCGGTGTGGCAGCGACCAGATCACAGAATTGGCTACAACCCCTGCTGTTCTCTCGGTCCAGCTTTATGTAGACTTATTTATTGATTGATCTTTTTTCTTCTTACTTTATCCTGATATAACGTTACTTCTGCATAATGTTATGACCGTTCTATTGGCTTTTATTTTAATCGGCTATATTTACTTCCGGGTCACAAGAAACTAGAAACTACAACGAAAGAGTTTGTATGAGTATCGTTTTTCGTAATTCATTGTGGAGATAAAACATCAGGAAAGATAAAATAAAATAAAATCATTCAAGGACGCCTATAGGCCTATCATCTTTCGAGAAAAATTTTCTTGGAGGGGGTGTCGACCAGTGACAACAAGACGCACTTAAGTTTCACTTTCATCATCACTCTAACTGATTTGACAAGAAATGTTCCAGTGTAGCTCATTTGAGGTTTATTTGGCAAGAGCACGTTTTTGACGTCGATAGCTCCCGAATGACATTGCGGTGCTGCAGGTTATCATGATGGTGAAATTACTTCTGGTTCCTCTGTTTTTTCTCCTTACATCATTGACAGGTAAGAGAACGCTCTTGGTGTTAAACGGTAAGAGTTATATTTGATTTATGTCATAAAAAGACACACATAATGCGCCTCTCCATGCACATAGCAGGACAAATAGGGGAAGAAGAAAAAGAAGGAAATGAAAACTAAAATACAAATCCAGATCCAGTCAAACATGGGATAGGGACATCCCAAAACAAATAAAACAATGAAATACATACTCAACTATTATCATTTAATATTTTATAAATTGCAGCCAATAACACAGCATTATGTGTTACAAGTGGTGGAAGATATTTTACCTAAATGAACGCAAACTCTTACATGGAAAAAAAATCTACATTCAAAGAAGTAGGCTGCATATATAATAATAAAATATGCTGCTTAAAATCGGCCTACCAAAGTAAAGTGATTAGGAAGAATTTCCAATTTCAGTATAATTACATTATTAGATTATTGATGTCTTAATGTCACTTTAATGTAGCAGCTTGTTAAGGTGGGGTTTAGCGTGCGGTATAGCTTGGATCAATAACGTCTTATCTTAACCTATAATAATACATTGTTATTGATTTATTATAGGCGATTTGTATTAATCTGAATCT
The DNA here is from genome assembly GCA_029875015.1 of Lepomis gibbosus. NCBI lineage: Eukaryota > Metazoa > Chordata > Actinopteri > Centrarchiformes > Centrarchidae > Lepomis > Lepomis gibbosus. The sequence goes on along the minus strand of JAPMOB010235129.1, from coordinate 9,411 downwards.
GCAAAGTAACTAGTAACGATATGCAATAACTGTAGTTACTAGTCACTTTTACTCCACTTGTAGTGGAGTAAAAAGTACATTTGTCTCTGACTTGTCGTTTTTGAATTTTGAAGTAGCATAACATGTAAAACTCAAATAAAGTACAATTTCCTTGGTAATGTAATTAAAAAGAGTACTTCAGTAAATCTACTTGAGACAGGGCAAAATCACTGAAAGTGAATCTCTCTTTTATTTTGTCTTTATTTCTTAAATTATGATAACAGCACCAACCATTGTTTCTGCTACATTGTGACATGCAGTCATGTAATTTGCAAATATAACGTATACTAAAATTTTAAATGCATTAGCACATCTATTTCAATTCCTGTTAATGCCCTGACCAGGGCTGACTTCCTCAGATTTAACCCATTTTACACATCACACTGAAATGACAAGACTGATTTGGCAGCATGAAATTAGGATGTGGTTAAGAACCCCCTTTCATAACTGTGACATCCGGTGATAACGTACTGTTTCACAAATGACCCAGTTTGAGGTACACATTTATCATGGTCAGTGTTACTGATAGCAGTAAATTGTTCATTAACAGACATTTGGATTACAGATTAAAACCCTTTCAGTCACAGTCAACAAAAACTTCCAGTCTTGTTACCCTCAAAGTTTGTTATTGTCTTGAAATATGTAAAATATGATAGCTCATTAAAGAACAGTAATCCAACTCATCCATGTAATCTGTGGGAGTTTGGGTGATTGCATATGGGCTATGGGATTATATGAGATCATAACTTCAGCCTCATAAACAACAAATAATGCACTCAAAATACCTTTTACATAAACTCTCAGACTTTTAATGGGTCAAGAGTGAATAGCCTGGTTCAAATTAGATTTAATAAGTAAATAACATAGACAACTATTAAGGGAACTCTTTACAGCTTCTTCTCGCATTACAGAGAATGGGACACAATCAAGTTCTGATGCCCACGTGTGCTTGGATCTCCATAACGTTGCGTTTAGGCACTGGCACATAAAGCAAGACCCTGCCTTACTTTTGTGTCAAAGCGAGTATCTACGTTTTAACTTTCAGACGATGCTATCCTTCAGGGCACAGAGAGAAAATAACACAACGACAGTGAACTGCAGGAACAGCATTCAGGTAGACATGTGTTCTCTCCTCTCAAAGTCTGATGTCAGCAAATAACAGAGTCTGGAACCGGACAGGGAACATCTCTGCCGATCCTTCACACCCTGGAAACAACTTGTTCCAGCTTCTCTCCTCTGGTTGGCGCTATAGAGCACTGTTATCTAGGCTATGCCAAATAAACAGACAAAGGATCTAACGGGCAACAGTGTTTATAAACGTGAACATGCGTTCATATGTGCGTGCACAAAATGAGCATTCCATCAGCAACCTGTGTGTGGACCACTCCACACAATGTATGGGCCTGATAGCAGTCCTCGTTTTAAACAAGACAATGATCATCTGTCTCTCAGTCAAAATTTAGTTACAACTCTGGACTAATGACAGATGGAAAGCAAATGATTTACATTGACTACTGACTATGAAAATGTTCATTAGCAGGACAGACTGGTCAATATGAATCCACATATCTCAGTAAATAATAGCCAAGTCATGGTATCAATAGTATTTTACATCTGAAAATGTATTCAAACTGGCTTTGATAATAATTCGCCTTTTTAGTCATCTTACTACTTTTGCACTTTCACATGCCACATTCAAAGGAGGAAGGATTGACACAGACCAGAGCACAGGTGTGACTGTGCACCAATGGCAAATTGTTGGCATGAGTCAGGTAGGAGGGTCCCAGAATTTTGCTTAGGGACCCAATATTGTCTAAGTGTCTAACTCATTTTGCTCATAAGGACATTGGCTATTCATATATTGATAATCTGTTCTGTAAATAATCTGTAATGTTTGTGTGCAAGTCTCACTTAAACAGTTGGCAAGTTGTTGACGTTCCACTGGTACTGGTTTTAACCAACCACATTTCTGTGTGATACAGTGCAATACTGATATTTTTCACCTTTGATTCTAGCTTTTCATAAGCCAGTTCATGTTATAGTTTAACACAGTATAATGAACTAAAATTTGTAACACATGTTCGCAGGTGTGTGTTCCAGCAGAGATATTTATGTCAAGGCAGGTGAGATAGTGGCACTGCAATGCCCTCTTTACAGAGGGTATAATCATGCTGACACCAAACTGCTTTGGACTAGTTACACCACCAAGGAGATGGATCTGACCAACAACATGTCATCAGCTGAGCAGAGCAGGTTGGGCGTGCTGATTCATGAAGGGAGCCTTGTGATCCTCAATGCTACTGCAAACCATCAGGGGAATTACTCATGCTCTCTGAGGTAAAGTACACTCAGTCCAACAATGATTCTGATTGCACAGCGAGCTAGTAATGTTAGACAACTGCCTGATCCCATGTCAGGGGAGGCCTCCGTCTGCATTGTGAGAACACATACATCATGATGGGTCAACAAAGTTGTTGCACTTATCAATGGTTTCTCCACATGCTGCACCTTTTGCCTGAATTTGGAGAATGTGTAACCGTGTCTTAAATTCTGGAAATACTTCTTGTTAAGTGACTGAACGTGTGTTGCCAAATGGTCCCAAATGTGTAATTTGGAAACTGACCCTTAAAGCCCTCTGTACTTTCACACTCATTGTCACGATTCAAATGTAAAGTGAAACTTTACATTCTTCTTTAATTACATAACAGGAATGCTAACAGCCAGTTCTGGTTCAGGCTGACAGTATACCCACCACACAGAGAGTATGAAGTGGACGACATGTACAGTGAGACATGTTACACACAGGAGTCCTGCACATTAAATTGCCCTGATGCAAATATTCCTGCTAAAAATACACCGGACATTACCTGCAACGGCATTACATGGCACAAGGTATTTAAGCACAGCAGGTTTTTGAGTGTGAATATGATTTGCTTATACAATAAGAAGCATAATAAGAAGCTCCAAAAGTGTGGTCAAGGGATCCCGCTGGTGGGGACTTCTGACTGCATGTTTGAACCTATTTGGGTTACAAATCTCTCTAAATTAAAAACATACTTTTTTAAAGCATAGGTCACTATAGTTTTGATGGATTTAGGATTATATGGCACAATGTATTTTAACACAGCAAAATTTTGAGTATGAATGTGATTTGATTGTTTAATTAGAAGCTGCATCTTGCTTGATTTGTTTTACATTATTACTATTACTATCCAAAGTGTACCACAGTTGTTTTAATATACATTTGAACATTTTTATCTACATTTAATACTAAAAATGGTGCTTAAATGTCAAGCTTAATTTTCTGTCTTGTAGAAGGGTGAGTCATTGCCGAACGGCAGTTACTTCCCACGAGTGGAGAAGAATGACGAGGGTGTGTACACCTGTACCAGGTCTTACCTGTATCATGGACAAATATATAACATGACCTTTCCAGTGAAGCTTGATGTCCAACCAAAAAGTGAGAAAAAACACTTTTTTTGGATAATTTTATCTTCAGAGAAGTTCATGTGTCCAAAAAAAGATGTAAAGTCCTTTTTTTCCCACAGATAAATGTGACAAATCTCCAGTGTTCATTTCACGCAAGAGTGTAGTTCAAGTAGATTTGGGTGAGCTTGTGAACAATCTTTTACTGTGAATACACACACTTGGATACATCTAGAAGCTTTTAGTACCTCTCTAAATTACTACATTTAAATATTTTTTAAACTCTTTTTTAGGTTCAACAGTGGTGATTGATTGTATGGCTAAAGCATGTTCAGAGTTTGTAGTGTTCTGGTTAAGTGCAAGCTCATTTGTGGAAAAAAACAACAGCTTACCGGTTTTCTACAATTCTACACGGTAAACACGCCACACAAATGTCTCACAAGTTTGGAAGTGCAAATGTTACACATGGTAACATAAGCACTCAATACACAATATAATATAACTTGCCTTAATCCTCTTCCATTATTTCCTTTTCTTTCCAGAGAAAAGAATACTGAACATATACAAATGACAGCATCTCTAGTCTTCAAAAAAGTGTCAGTTGAGGATTTAACAAAAAACTACACCTGCAAACTGAACTCTGGCCAAGTCGTAACCTTCACTTTGTCCCTGAAACGTATGTAAGATGGATGGATAGATCTGATGTGTGTTAAAAATGTTGCCTTAAAATTCAAACCTGTTCAATCCTCTTGCCTTAAAATTCTGAAAATATTTGTTTTGTCTTTCAGCTGGTTGAGCCAGCTTTCATTTACACATTAAAGTGACTATTGTCTTTCAGTATACTGACATTAAAGTAGTGTTTAAATTGTTATATAATACATTTTTACTCACTATTATTTTCCTACAGCTCGCCCATCTCACATTTCCCTGGCTGTTGGTGTTGTAGGCATGGTGGTGGTGATGGTTGTGTCAGTAGTTTTCTATGTAAAGTTCAAAATTGACATTGTCCTTTTCCTAAGAGACACTGTTGGCTGCCATAGAAGCACCTCAGGTGGGATTCATATTTTTGCTTAATTCATTTGTTTCATTTTAACTAACAACTCGTGTTTAAGAGGTATATATTTGTGCATTCGTCGAACTGCAGACAATGTGACCTGCTTGATGTGACAGCAGTGGAATAAGCCTTTGTTGTATGTTGTTCTTTCTTAGATGGAAAAAGCTATGATGCCTTTTTGATGTATTACAAGAGTGACACAAACGCAGCACTAAATGCTTATGACAGAAGCTGGCTGAGGAGTGTTTTAGAAGAGAAATACGGTTACAGTCTCTGTCTTTATGAACGCGACGTCTTACCGGGGAAAGGTATGGTATTGTACTTGTAATAATGAAAGAATTTATTGACATAAATATCACTATACAATTTACTGCTGATGTATAGTTAAAATATAAAAGACAAATAAAAGTTACTTTACTTATTTAGGATATACAGTACTTTGGAAAAAATCTAGCTAAAAATCTTAATTCAGTATAATGTGTGTAATTTGCGTAATCTGAACTCTGGTTGCAGCTGTAGCAGAGGCAGTGTTAGACTGCATAGAGCAGAGCCAGGCGGTGGTTCTGGTTCCTGCCTCTCCAGATCCTGGTCCAGGGTCTGGCTTGCTGAGTGTCATCCATGCAGCACTTGTGGAGCGGCAGACTCGCTTGGTTTTTATGAAAACTGAGACAACCGAAATGCCGAGATCAGGTTCATTACCAGAGGTGCTACAGCTTCTTGGTGAAGCTGGAGACTGTGTTACCTGGAAGGGCACGAGCTCCATGGCGCCATCCTCCTCCTTCTTGAAGCAGCTACGTTATTACCTACCTGCCCCACAGTATGCACAGAAACAAAGGCTTTTATCTCAGACAATCTAGGGTGTTACTTCATGGTTAAATGTTTAGCTAAGTCTGACTTAGCTGAATAGCTTGTATCATATCTACATCTGTAAATACATTACATAAAAATATAAATTTTAAGCAAAAACTTTAAGCCTCTACTGCACACAAGGGAGGGGTGGGATATTTTTGGTGGGATGCCTTCAAAATCTTGCTGTCTCTTGTTAGTTTCTCTAATGGTTCTGTTTAACTGACAAATAGCAGCTGTTTTCCAAGCTAATTTGTGGACTGCTTGTCGTGTTTGTTTCATTATTGGAGGAGCAGTAGTGTCAAAAGAATACTAGACTGACTGACTATACTTGTGTATACAGACTTAGCAAGCATTAGATGGAACAAAAGTATTCATAATATCTAAAAACCTAATCCTAGCACTGCCATCAAGTATTTGCTTTAGGCTACATGCTGCACATGACCAAGACAGGCCAGAACGGAAATCCCATAGTTTTTGAATCAGAAGTGTTGTTGACCTGAAAGTTGAAATCACTAAGTAAAATAGTTCTATCATAACTGGCAAGAACGATCAACATAAAATCAGAAAACTCAGATAAAAAGTCGGCGTTGTGCTTAGCGGGGTGATAAATCGCCACAGTTCGCGTTGAGAGGCGATGATGATAATGTTCTGTTAACAAAAAACAAAAAACAAGACCCTCTTGAAACAAAAAATCATTAAAATAAGTCTTTCTAGAGAGAGATCTAATATTCAAAAGTGCAAATAGAAATTGATTAAGTCAGGGCAATCTTCACAAAACACTGTGGATTTCTGTGATGTTTAGTTATTTATTTAGTTATTTGTTTAGTTACTTAGTTATTTTCCACCACTGTAGATATATGCCTTTTTCCTCCAGTGGGTCATCTGACACAGACAGCTTCCCCTGTCAGTTGTAAAGACATGTATAATGTAAAACTGATTCCTGCATCAGCCCATAATGTTACAACTTTCCAAAAGTTTCCAACTGGTGTAGTATTATCACAGTTGAAGTGTTGCTTTTCATGAATTAACGTTTTCTGTTTCAGTGGTGTCACTGGATTTTACAACTTTATTATTATACATTTCTTGCTATACCACTCTGCATATTTTGTATGCCATATCTTCTGTGGGAAACTTTGTTTTTGAACATGTGAGCTCTGTTCTCTTACTCTGTGCAGCCTCTGTTCTGCTGCTCTTCACCTTCATCATTAATTCCCTTTGTTTACTGTATTATGAGATGGGCTACTGTGATACTGTACATTGAAATAAACTGTGTTTTATACTAGCATTTTTCTATATTAAAACCTACTCAGAATTAGCCCAGACTACAACTAAAAACCCTGTTAGCCTCTTTAACCTCTCTGTTTTGGTTTTACTAAATGTAATTTTCAGCACAGTATTGGATATTTATTGTCTACATGCAAAGTAAGTTATTAGTTATTAGTTATTCACATAACCTAACTTAGCATGAAGACTGAAAACTGGGGTAAACAGCTAGCCTGGCTCTGGATATTGTTAAAAAGAACACTTACCAACACCCTAAAGCTTATTAATCAGCATATGTCCTATTTTTTTAAATTATTGTTTGATAAAAACAATGCAGATTTTAAATTACCATATTTATTAACACACATACATACACATATTTACTATTTGTTGTAGAAATTGTATCTTGCTGGGGCAGCTTTGGGCATCTGGCCCCGAGCAAAGGGATGCATAATCATTTACACGGTTTAGGTTTCTATGTTTTAAGGGACAGAGATCCTCTCAGCCTTGAATGAATATTCAAGGGGAGGAGAGGAAAAACAAGAGAGGGAAAATACTAAACAACCTCACAGCTCTGACCTAAACCCTAGTAAATGTGGACAGACTAATAAAGAGTAAAAATGTAAAAGGAAACTATTTTCTGCCATAACACTATTATTTTTTGTTTGTAGCCTAGTATTGAAACTCTGTATTGAAAATATTAGTTTTTTTAATGTCAGAAAAGTATTTTGTGTTCAGTTTAAATGTGTACATGACTGAACTATAGCCAAACTATACTATGCATACTGTGTTATCAATATAATTAATGTCATAGTCCAGAGGTTACATTTTGTGCCTCTCGATGTGGGGAATCATTTTATAGAGTAGGCCCTGTACACTCTCTGCTCACAGCATGCCAAAAGAAAACAACAGGCAACTCAGTGAGGGCTGTGAAGAAATCCAATGACATTTGTCCTGTAACATTGTACCGCGTCATAAAAAAAGGACATGTCAAATTGTCAAAATGTCAAATTCTGCCTGTCTGCTCTGCTTTTTTAAATTCTGTTAGTTTTGGTTATTTGGTCAGTTCTGTATCTGTGAGCTATATAGTGTTCGGTGTGTGTCTCCTTGTTTACATTTTGGTTTGGTCCTGTCTGTTTGTGTCTTGTGGAGTTTGTGTTGTTCGGCCTTCTGCTTGTCCTGTGTGGTTTTTCTGGTCTGATCTGTCCTTTTGATAAATCGGTGCCTGCCTAAGTTCTTGTCAGTTCTGTTCCTCTGTCTGATGTTTGTTATTAGTTTCTGTACCATCGTGCTTGGGTTCTGTCTGTCTGATAGGTGTCGATTTATGTTCTCTGTAGTTTCATTATTTAATCTGATTATGATCATTTCTGCGTGCATCTGCTCAGTTATCTTAATCTGTGGTTGTGGGTTTGTTGGTGTTCTGTTATCTTGTCTTTTTTTATCCACTATGTGTTATTAGTTTGCTTCCTGTTTGTTTTGTTGCTAATGCCTTGCTTTTAGACTCCCTGTTGCTGTCCTGGGCCCCGTTTCGGAAAGCAGGTTCAACAAACTCTGAGTGCAAACTTGAACTCTGGGTTGAAGAACGCTGAGCTATGTCAAACTCCGAGTTTTCCGTTTCAGAAAGGCCGATCAGAATAGCTAAGTTCATTCAACTCGGAGTATGTTGAGCCTGACGGAAGCGCGTGCGTGGGGATGAAAAAAAACACATTATCAATGCTTCGATACTATGATTCACCATGGCAACGGGTAAATAAAGGCAGAGCCTTTATTTTAATCGGTTGGAGCTGGAAATATGAATGCGTGCCAACGCGGACCATGACAGGCTCTAAAACGCAGGATCGATACAATAGGTCTAGCCTATTACATTTTATACAGCGCTCATTAGGCTAATTAGGCTACCAGACTGAATTTCCTTAATGAAAGTTAAAGTGCTGGAATTCTCCTACAGCTTGTTATTCATTTAAAAGGAGAACTCCGGGCAATTTTTAAGTTAATCTTGGTCGTTAGGCTATACCTTTGTGAGTACTGTCTATAGAAAAAAACCCGAACCGGATTGGTGCTTGCAACACGGAGCTGCTACAACTAAGTTAACGTTAATGCCCAGAGCTCCCACGTAGCTAAAACGGCAGTTATGGGGGCATTTACATAAAGAGTGTCTTTGTGCCTCTTAACAGACACAAAATGCAATGAAAATGTCTGTCCAACATGAACAGGGCCCTTACATGACAACAAAATGGGTTTAGAAACTTAGCCATTGTTTAAATTCACCTAAATAGTGTTTTAGACGGCTGGCTGTAGTCTCGCGCTGAAGTCCCGTGGGAACTCAGTTCGTTGTTGCCGGTGTGACACCAAAATGTGTGACCTATCAGATTCTGTGACCCAATTGTGAAGTTAAGCGCCAGAGGCTTTGTTGGCGATGTGAAGCGGTTGTAGCTTAGTTGGCTTTAGGCACCAAGGTACTTAGTTGGGTTTAGGCACTAAAAGTACTTGGTTATAGTTAGGAAAAAATCATCATTTGGGTGTAGTCACAGAATCTAATAGGTCACAGATTTTGGTTTTACACCTGTGTTGTGCCGAGTTTTGCCTGCCTGCCGAGAATTGCATGCACCTCCAAATAATGGTTTTAAACGCTGTAATATTCTTTGTGGACTTCATCAATGGTGATAAATTGATTCGAAGTATATGTTTTATTTAGAGTCTTTAATATTGTAATACACTTAGTAGGCTAGAAGTAGGCTACCATTCCTTGACATGCAGTAAACATATGTGGCGATAAAGCT
>JAPMOB010235125.1:0-49296 GCA_029875015.1 Lepomis gibbosus | reverse complement strand
GATATCTTGACTCAAGTGTTGAGTGTCCATGTGATCATATAACACTCATAATCCCATATGGGCATCCAGAAATTGAGCAAATCAAACCAACTAAACTAAGGGCGGGGGAGGGGCACCTTTTTCTAAGCTTTGCCTGGGGGGAGACTCACGGTCTAAAGTAGTGTTCAGTTTATAGTGCCAGGTCTCCCAGTCTACCTGCTGCTCAAACCAACACCTATATCACTGCACACTGACTTTGCTTAAACATAATATACATAAGTTGTTACAACTACATTTTACATCATAATGATCATCCACAAAATTTATTCTATTCAAATGTGATTAGAAAAAAACTACTTTATTATTGTTTTCCATCCTTTTAATGTGGATGTAAATTAGTACTTCCACAACATCTGGGTGTCCAGTAGGATGGAGGGATGGGTTCAAAGGCAATGTGGTTATTGGTGTGTGCCTTTTAGCCCTCGGCCTCTTCAGAGGGGAACAACACACTTAAAAGTGACTGCTCAAACAATCAGGTGGACCTCATATAAGAATATACTTTAAAAAGAAACTGTCTCCACCTCCTCCCCCGGGATAAACCATAGACACTGTAGATGTGATGATGATATTCCTGAAAGACACAAAACACCATATCGTGGCCTGTCAGCTCTGCATCACACACATACATTTACAACTGAAACTCCCAACACAATACACACACTCTCACTGCAAAGTAACCACTCAGGTGTCCAATTATTTTTGACACCATCCCCAACCGACATTATTTATCACACAGCTCCCTCTACAGGACAAAAGGCTTTATACAACTTTTTCGTATTTGCAGCAGAGAGACTTGATCCCCTTTAAAATATGAGCTTTCAGCCTCCTTTCATCTGGCTGGATAAAGATCTTCAGAGCCTGTCCTCACATTAACATCTCACGTATATTAAATTTCAGAGAACCTGCAGAAGTTCTTCATCCAAATGTGGGTATAACCAGAATTTAACCACCCCTGTAACATTTTCAAATACATCAGGTTACAATAAAATACAATAATTAAAATCAAGGTTGTTGGTTACTTAAACAGCATTTGCAGGAAACATTCAGAACTACTACAAAAGGCATGTGTGAAAAAAAGGTTTTGAGAAAGAAAAATCCTGTGAAACACAGGCATCAATTTAAAGTTGAATATTTCCTTGACACAAATGTGTCAATATGCACATTTTACCTGGAGGGAAAGACGAGCACATTATTTCTAAACTCTATTGCATAATTATACACTTTTTAAGACACTCCCTTCAAAAAAATGCAAGAACAACACATAGCAATCAGAAGATTTAATTCAATGTATATGAATTTCAAAAATATAAAACATTTTCAGTGACCTTCCAAAAATAGACTAAATCTTACTGGGCAAAATAAAACTGATAAAACAATCTTTTAGCATTTGTTATGATTTACATAAAATAATTAGGTTAAAAACAGACTCTTAATTCAATTGCTGTTTGTTGGATAAAAACATTACATGTCTGGTGATCCTTAATTCATTTATGACATGATTGTGTCATGGGCAATAATTAGGGGCAGCTTAAACATTAACATGCAGTGGAAAAAGCATTTTTTAAAGAAACCCCCCACACAGAACTAGAATTAACCATAATATTTCCCTTAATGTATAAAAAGATTTTGTGTTCAGGTAGACTAAAAATGTTGTGAAATCTAAAAATGGATTTAACCACAACATTTATTTATTTTCCTTGAGGTCAGCAATTAGATATGGCTCATTTCTCTCAAGGATTTCATATAAGATGTTTTTGCAAGTTTCACCACCTTTCATACAACAAAGGTAGATCTCCCTCATCTTCTCCTGAGAGGTAGGCAGAGCCCTGATTTTTTCATAAATCTCTGGTTGGAGGATGTTTTTGTCGAATAGCTCATCCAGAATGGGTGCGGTGTTGCTCACTCTCTTGATCAATTCAACTTTATGTTCCTCCACAAAGTTCTTTGCTGAGGAAAGAGGAGAAAATTACTGTAGTGACTGACTGGATTTGTAGATGTCATGAAGCTGATTAAACACATTTCTTTTGAAAACTAGGGATGCACTGAATGTTCGGCCACCAAAATGAATTGGCCAAAAATAGCAAAAAAACACTTTCTGTGTTCGGCCTAATAATTCAAAAGGCCGAATACATTTTACCAAACAATTATATTGAAAGTCGGCAGTGTGAAAGCATTTTAAAGTGTCATAGAAAGACCCAAAATGGAAAAAATGTGAATGTACTTGTACAAATTTTTCATTATATTCGATTTCAACTTGGGCCAAGAATGTTCACTTAAGTAACACTTTCATAACATGATGCTATGTATCTTCTACTTATTTCTGTAGCTCAGTTGGTCACAGGACGAGTACTTACTGTTGTTACAGTTGCTAATGAAGATAAAATAAAACACAAAGATCTCAAACAATAGTGTTTTAACGGAAAATTGACCCATCAGGAATTAATTTTGATGTTTTTGAAAAGAATTTAACATTTTCAAATAGTGGATTTATGACTTAAGAATTAAACTACATCTGAACGTCTAAGGTCTAAATTTTACAGTTAGATGACGCATTTTCCAAATGCCATTTTGTAAAGCTCTCACATCTTTGTTTTTATGATGACATTTTGGGAAATACACTTGCTGGCTTTCTTGAGCTGGACTGAGATGACAAGATTGATACTAGATAAGTACGCTAAAAATAAAGCCAAGAGACAGTTAGCATAGATTTGCATAAAGACTGGAAACATGGGAGAACAGTTGGCCAATCCAAATTTTCAGGTTTTTGAACGGATTAAACAAAAAAATATAACGTGTAAATTAGTGAGCTTTAGAGGTGGCGGTAGATTTTTAAATTTGGACAGAGCCAGGCTAGCCGATTTCCCTTGCTTCAAGACTTTATGCTAAGCTAAGCTAACCATCTCCTAGCTCTAGCTCTATTTTTAACAACAGACATGAGTGGTATCAATCTTCTCATCTAAAGGTAAAAACACAAAAAGGAACATTTCCTCAAAATATCAAAATAATCATTTAAATCCAAAACACCTATAGCGCTTATCAGTGGCCAATGTTTCTTTCATTACTCTTGAGCTCGTAGTCTATTTAGAACAGGTTAGGCCTGTTCTTATACACATGGCATTTACAGAGAAGACATCATCCTACCTGTGCAGCTACTGTCTCCTGCTCCAGCTGAGTGTCTTCCAGCTGAAATCAATTTAGGGGAAATTAAAATTGTGCATTGGTCTCAAGACAAGTGTTTAAAAAAAGACAGATTATGTTCAAATTTTTCAATTTGTCATTAAACTGACCAAAACCAACTGTGTATTAGCTGCCAGAACAAGGGATGAAAACCAAAAACTTTCCCTCTTTTATTTACGGTTTGAGGTTGAGGGGCACTTTAGGCTGCCTTTGCCAACCAAAAATATTTTTTAGAGATCATTTATTCTAGTCTGCACAATCTCTCTTCATGTTTGATGTTTACATTACATTTGCTTAAATTATATTAAACTATTTACATCTTTCACATTTCTTTCATTTATACTCCAATTATGTTTTGTTACTACTATTTGTTCAATATCTTAGATGTTTTTGGGCTGCTTTAATACTTTGATGAGTCAAAAACTCTCTGTAAAAGTTGTATTCTATTCTAGTCTTGTATTCTACTGTAGATAGATAACCTATTGTTGATGTACTTGTCTGACAGCTTAACGTTTACTTCGAAATGCTAGTAATTCTGTATGACAGTTCCAAGAATACAGTTTAAGGTTTTTTCACTTTGGAGAAGGATAAAGCTTAAAGTTAAAAAAACAAAAAAACAATGCAACTCATTTACAATGGAAAATCTGTAATGTATGGTTTAAAAAAGAAAATTAGGAAAACTACTCACTCGTACCAGGTGGTGAGGGTTGTTTACCCACGTCATCCTCTGAAAAAATAGGAAAACACAGTGTTAGATTCTGATATTAAAAAAGCATAATTATGATGGAATAATAATTTGAGATACAGGATTAATGTGGGACACATTAACTGTGGACTAACATTACAACAGAGAGTGGAGAGAAGCAGTGATGTCACTAACTGAAATATGACATTATTAAGTGTGATGCTTTGAAAACACTCAGGACAAGTTGTAAAAGTCAGTGACGCACAATGAATCCCTCCAGGGATTATGGCAGATGTTTTCAGCTTTAAATATTTGCATATCTGAACACAAAATTGCAACACTCACACAAAACATGGTTTATACAATTGCAAAAAGCCATATAGGATTCCCTCTCTAAAGATGGTTGAGCCCTTCCGTCTAAATGAAGAACTAACTTCGTCATGTTACCTGTAAGTTATAACATCTGAGGGAAGCAGTACCTACTTGTCAAAGTACCTGATTACTTTGACTCTACATTTCTATTACAATTCTATATAGCCTAGTCTATAAGTCTACCTCCCACTACACCCACTTAACCAGATTACAGCTGTAACATTTTGCTGTATTAATATGCAAATGGCCGTTGAATATGCACAGGTTTGAACGCTTGTAGGCTACCATATGAATTTCAGCTACATACAACAACAACAACAACAACAGTTTCTTCCAGTAGCCTAGCCTACGCTTTAGTGTCACTTGGTGAGCTGTAGACTATAGTAGGCCATAAAGATGGGACGAAATATAGACTGGCAATTGAACCTACAGCAGACCAGAGTGAAATGTGGCCGCCATATGTTCTAAAAAGTGAAAGTAAAAAAGCAGGAAAGGTAAAATGTTTCACTTTGACGTTCAACTTTATCAATATACAAAAAATTAGCTTTTTCGATTAAACGCTGTCAGTTATACTGCTAATTTTCATGCAAGCAGACATAAATAGTTCAATGTTCTGCAGCCGTATGCCTTAACAACGTTACGTTTCCATTCTGCATCAAACCATGTAGCTGTAAGATATTTAGCCTACCGAGTGATTCTGCTTCACAGTGGCAATCAATCTGTCTCAGCAGCTCCGCGGTAACCGTGACAGCTCTGCGTTCGGTAAAGGTTGAAACCAGGATGTCTGCGATGTCTAAAAAGCTTTTCCCCTCCACCTTATTTCTTCTGACTCGAGGGTCCTCTCTGCGGTCCAAGAGCTGGCGGCAGAACTTGTCAAAATTTTCTTTTGATAGGTCCTCCAGCGCGTCTGCTATTGCCTTTCTGGTGGTTTTGGGGGCCATTTCTCACCCAGAGATACTGAACTGACCGTCCTGCTCGTCAAAAGTCTTTCTTCAACATCGGCTATCCACAGGACGCGCCCAGAGCTCACTTCTTGTAAAGCGCGTTTAAAAAGGAAGAAAACTATGGTGCATTCAAATGCTGTGGCAAATTATAGGTACAATTCAGCAGGTGGCCTATTCACACAGATTCACATTGCTTGTTCCTCTCCGTGGGGACATCTCGTTGACAGAATGCATTCCCTTGTCCATTACCATAACCTTAACCATCAAATGTAGCCTACATACCTAACTTTAACCCTTAAACCAATTGTACCCTGAGACCACATCTTAACCATCAAAAAGCGTGTCTACACTGTGGGTGTACCTACATTTTAACAAGCCCCCATTGGTTGGTGTGCATTCAGGTTAAAGTCCCCTCCGAAATATTAAAAAATGAAACAGCACACACACATACACATATAGCCTACATCCTACACCTATCAGCTATAACATTATGAACACCTGGTGGACTCCCAGCCCTGACCCATGGGGGCATGGATTCCACTATGCATTGTGCGTTCTGACCTTCTGACACCTTTCTATCAGAAAACTTTTTCAACACAGTTCACAGCTTTTCCGTCTTGGGACCACTTTTTAGAGGTTTTTACCACTGTAGACCATATGAAGTTGCTTTGACTCAGTCATCAAGCCATCACAATCTGCTTGTAACACATCAAGTTTGAAGACAAAATGTACTTGTGTACATATACAGTGTGTGTGTGTGTGTGTGTGTGTGTGTGTGTGTGTGTGTGTGTAAAATGGAGGACTGTGCTGGCTGATTCTAAAGTTGACCATTCACTCCGGTGCATCGGTTAAAATGCAGGTGACAGGACCCCAGTATTCTTTCTCTGCACTTTATTGATGGATTGGAGGCACAGCAGAGCACAGGACATATAAACTGACTGTAACAGAGGAAGGTTGAACTTGTGTTCGTGTAGGTGGTTCTGCAGAAATACAACAAATATAAATAAAAAGGTGTAAGTAATATGCATGACAGAATATACCCCATCCTGTACATGCGTTTTTTTCTCAGGTTTAAAATATTCATAACAGAAAAAAGTAAGTACTTTTGGTGTTTGGGTGTATAAGTCAGATCGCCAGATGTGTGCGCTTCGTGGATCTGGGAGAATAAATCAATTAGCGGACAGAATTCCCGCCCTATGTTGCAGCGGTGACGTCACTACGGCCGACCATAGGAGCGCTGCCCGTTATTATCATGCCGTGTTTGTGTTTGTGTGTGTGCGCGCGCGTGCGCACCAAATATTGATTTTAATTAGAAGTTCCTCTGTTCTTTACTTTGCATTTTGTTAACTGATGAATATGATCTATACAGGATCTGTTATGCCCAGCCAGCTCACTGAAGAGTGTAACAAAGAGGGAGGTCCACACATTAAATTAATAAAATAATTTATTGAATATAACTCAACTTACGGAAACTTTGTTAAGAACAAACTCTGCTAAACTCAACTTAACATAGACCTATTTTAAAAAACACAGACAAAGGAGTAATCCGTGTATGGTTTATTCTATGATTATTCTGTTTCAAAACCAAATCAGAAAAGACAAAAAATCAAGTCGTTTTTCCATTTTTCCAAAACGGAAAAACAGATAGGCTAAACAGAAAACAAAACCCTGGTCAAGATCACTCTTGCTTCCAGCAAACCCACATTTTGCTAGGTTGACAGTTAAACCAACTACCAACCAGTTAAACACTCACTCACTATATAACATTCACTGACTTTTGCAGATTACAAACTGATGTAGCTTGACACCTGTCTGAACGAGACGAGACTATTTATGTCACTCGTTTTTATTAAAACTGCTCTTTTTAATTAATACCAAGGGCACTGGTGAGGCTTCAATTGTGTGTAGACTTCACAAATAGACATCAATTTCCCAAGCCATTTTAGTTTACTTTTGGCGTCATACACCCACCATGCACCTGAGGTTGGAATTTTCAACTGGGAAAGTTCCGAGGTATCGCGAACGCAGCATTAGGTCTGGCGCAGCAGGAAGGCACTGACGTCTAGTACATTTTAGGCGCGTAATTTAACCTGAATCTATGCTTACTGAGCGGTACTGAGTAACGTTAGCCTACTAAGCCGCCACTATTACCATAATCCGATGAGAAATAATGCCCACGACAACCAAACTGGCTATAGTGCATGCGTTGGAGGATCTGACTGAGACAAATCTTCAAAAGTTTTGTCACCAGCTGAGAGACCGCAGAGAAGAACCGCGGATTAGATTTAGAGCCTTGGAGGGTAAAACTATATACGAGATCGCAGACGTCCTGGTTTCAGCTTTCACCAAGAATAAAGCCCCTCAAGTGGCTGTGGAGATACTGAAGCTGATTAACTGCAATGAGGAGGCAGAGACACTGTGTGAGTGAACACTGATGAAAATATCCGATAGAAACATTCAGGCTTCAAGTGTACTTACGTTAGCTGTGGTCGAAAACGCATTAGATTAGGCTACAGCCCGCAATGTACAACATAATTACTTTAGCCCAGGGGTTTTCAAATTGGGTGAATGTGAGCCTCCCCTTAGAGTAGGTAAGCGCGCCTCACCTATTGAAAACCGCTGCTTTAGCCTACAGTTTAGTTACTGTGTAATCATTTGTAGCCTACTAACAGTGTAGCAGTAAATTACGTATCATGTATGTGGCTACTTTGCTCAGGGACACATTGGTGGATGTGTCACAATGGGAATCAAACGTTTATGTGATTTTAATTTATTTTATTGTTTTTTTTCTTATTACCAACAAACAGGCAAATTGCATTGTTCCTTTATAACTTTGGAGAGCTTAACCCTCCTATTGTGTTTGAAAAGGATTTACACCCTTACTGTTCTCTAGTCAAATTTGACTTGGTTTAAATTTATTAACAAACACTAAAAAAGCAATAATTATCATCCAGTCAAATGATTTATCTGATAAGCAACTTATTATTCATTCATAACCACAATATAATAGCCTACATTTAATAATAACACTTACTTTGATATTTTTTGTATTGTTACATATTTTTGACCAATAACACTGTCAAAATTGACCACATTTATTTACTTATCTATAAAAAGGAGGAAAGTTGATTTAATTTTTAAATTGTGTGTGTGTGTGTGTGTGTGTGTGAGAGAGAGAGAGAGATACAGCGAGTGTGAATGTATATTACTCACTGGGGACATAAAGCTGTTTACTGCAGTCAACTTGTAGGGACTCACCTTCCTCATAGGAAGTAGTAGTGGTCCCTCAGTAGCTTCGCCCCAATATTAATGGATGTGTATTGACAAGGCAACCAGTAGCCTACTACAAAATATGGCAGAATCTGTTACTAAATGTATCAAGGAGAGAAGTACCAATGCAAATACATAGAACTTACTCTGAAACTTCAGGGAACATCCCGTCCTGTCTCGGAGGTGTACTGACAAATGGTTGTGCTCTAACATGCACTTTCGTATTGTCATCTGGTTGCTGCTGTTTACATTGACCCCAGATGCAAATTCAAAAAATGCACTGTGGAATGTTCTGGGTGAATATATGTATATAAATAACTATTGTTTTTATTTTATATGTTACCATATTTTAACATAGGCCGACACTTATATGTTGTGAGTGTAGCATGAAGGAACTACAAATTTAATTTCGTTATGCAGCCTTGTACTGTGGGCTAAAATGACTAATAAACAACCTTCTACCTTGAGATCGTGGGACCTTATATAGACAGGTGTGTGCCGAATTCCAAATCAAATCCAGTCAACTGAATATGCCACAAGTGGACTCCCAACAAGTTGTAGAAACATCTCAAGGTTGATCAATGGAAACAAGATGCACCTGAGCTCAATTTTGAGTGTCATGGCAAAGTCCATGAATACTTATGTACAAGCAGGGGCGGACTGGCTATTGTGGCATACGGGAGTGTTCCCGAACGGCCTGTCCATTTCAGGCCAAACCGGCCATGTGTCAGGAGTTTTTATTTTTAAGTTTCTAATGTTTTACTAGATCTGCGACTGTGCAGGTCACACCGGCCGGTCAGCTGCAGCAAACACTGCCTGTCAGTCTGGGCCAAACCAATACTTTCAATGTTGAGGGAGGATATGAGCGGCCCGTCCCAACTAGGACTGAGTCTTGTTTTTGCTGAAATCTGATTGGCTTAACGGCACCAAACAAAATTGACCTTCCATCTGGGGCGAGTTCAATCTCCAAACGTCTTGTCGGAGACTGCACTGCGCTGGGTTGTGTTATTAGCGCAACAGAGACAGTAAATATGGCGAAAAGAGAGAAAGAGGAAAAAGAAAGGTGTGTGGCTGAAAAAAATAAGAATTAAGAAGAAAAAAATGTTGGCACAACAGGCAGTGAATGTACCAAATTAACCGACTTCTTGGCAGAAAGGTTGCTGGTGAGGCAGGACTCTGCAAAGGCAGAGACAGGTGAACAGTTAGGAGGCTAATGCATTTATTACATACTGAAATCATTTAGATGCATTTATGAATAGGCATATATATATATTATAAACAGTTTGCAATGTGTTATCGCACAAAGACAACATCCTCTTATAAGCAAGGAATCTTTGTGTGTCTGTATGTATATTAGCTGTTAAAGTCAGTGGAGGTGATGCAGAAGGACAGGGTGATGATAATCCCAGTCATGTTGATGCGGAGGGAGAGGAGGAACAGGAGGAGCAGCAGGAGGAGGAGGAGGAGAAGGTGAATGGAACCAGACAAAACAGTGACAGGTACAAGGGCAGTGTGTTTTTAGAATTAGAAAATGGATTATTGTTAATCATCTCTATTACTGATATTCTTCTCGTGCATACGTAGCTGTGCAATCAGTAAAAGCAGAGTGTGGTCCAGCACAGGGGAAGCTGAGCCAGGCAGAGGCCTACTCAGAGCTATATTTAAGTATTTTAGCCTTCTGACTGACTCAGGATTGCCTGACCTGGTCTTGTTCAGTGCAGAGCTGCCTTGCTTATGCAGACCGAGGAGGCAGGTGTCATCCTGAAGTTTCTTAAAGGTCTTCAGTATAATCTGATTCAAAAACACTAATACATTAAAATTACTGCAAAAAATATTTCTGCCCGCGCTCACATAAAATTCAGCCCAGGACTCTTAGACAGAGAGGCCCTCTGCTGAATTTCAGTCCCAGTACACCCCTGTGTACAAGTGCTTCTTTCATTTTATGTATTTAATCAATTTGCAAAGATTTCAAACGTCTTTCACATTGTCATTATGGGGTATTGTTTGTAGAATTTTGAGGAAAAGAATGATTTTGGAACAATGCTGTAACATAACAAAATGTGAAAAAAAAACTAAAGCGCTATAAATACTTTCCGGATGTATTGTAAGTTAACCATACAGTATGTACTTTATGTGTTGTTGAATCCTGCTTTGTGTTTTATCTTGCTATATATATATATATATATACCTTTTTATATATATATAAAAAGGTAAGCTTGCGCTTTGAGGAGCTGTAATGCTTCTGCCAGGGAGAAGACTTTAAACATTTTAAAACCTTGTGGTCGACAATAGAAGTAAGTGCACAGCTGTGGCCATAGATATTTTAAGTGCTCTAAAATTATAAAGGAACAATGTAATTTAAAAGTCTAAAAAAGTCAATTCTGCAGGTTATTAATGTTCATACTGGTGAAGTGTATAATGTTCAACTATATCAGCCTTTCACCATACTGTTATCTTACTCTACAGATTCAAAAACCAAAGCCTGTGAGGATGTAAGTTCAACTTTACGCAATGAAATTCAAATATTCACAGTGACATGTGGCTGGTCATTAAAAATTATACTGCCAGCGATGTGTTTATTTGTGTTCTTCTTCCTTAGAAAGGTGACCCTATCCTTCCCAAGACCTCGACTGGGGAGTTAGAGACAAAGCCCTCAGAGGAGGCTCTGAAACACAGAGCAAGCCAGTGGCCCTTACGAGCTACTCGAAGTGGAGGTCCTCCTGTGAAGAAGCCAGAAGAAGTGAAGGCTGAAGCGAAGGCCCGCGTCCTATCTGAGGGAGGGGACCCTTCCAATGATAGGCTCGTACTGAGCAGGTTTATGATTCAGTTTGGCCAGTACAAAGGTCAAACCTTCAAATGGCTGTTGGAGAATGATGTGGGGTATGCTGCTTTAATAATGCAACCTTTTCTACCTTCAAGGTCCCCTCGTTATTTTTAGATTGTTTATATGTGTGTAAAGGAGTTGCTTGTTTATTTGTATTTACCTTAACTTCCCCCTTGTGGGACAAATAACTATTTTGAATTTAATTGAATTAAATATGAACTGGTGAAAAGAGTAAACTATTCTTTTCATTGAAGGATTCCTTGACTCAGTACGCGATTGCTTACAAAGAGTCTATAAAAGAAGCCAGATTTCATCGTGGCTACGATAGATCTCTCCAGTCAGGCCAAGAAGGAAAGGCCCTGGTTGGCTTTGGTCGTCACCGAATGGACACACTGCAGGATCTGTATGAGTCGAGGGACCCACAAAAAATTAGGTACAACAGAATGTTTTAGTGAATTACAGCAGATGTTGGCGTTAGTACACAAGCAGACATTAAAGGCCTCCACTCTATCCTTTGTACATAGCTATGTCAGTTTCCTCCGGACCAAGAGGTCAACCTGCGATCCAGGGTCCAAAATGGAGGTCGCTATCAGGTACATTTTGCAGCGTGACAAAAGGCAGGCTGCAGCTGCCACCACCAGGCCAACCACCAGCTTCGCCCCTAGAGCAGCCAGAAAACACACTAGAGGCGGGCCCAGCACTGCTTCAAGGTATGCCTTGTGTTTTGAAAAAATTAACTTGTCCTGACAAGTAATGCTGTATGTAGTGAAAGACCTGTGTTGTTGAAGACCTCTGTGTCTTTCACATGTTTTATAATATGTACTGCAGGCTTGCTAAAGAAACTAGTCTCTTGAATTGCTTTGATATTTTAGGCATTTCTTTAAAAAAAACTGACTGGTGCCTTGATGCATCTCACCACCAGATATTAAATACTTACATTCCCCCAGTTAGTGCTTTTACTTCAGGTTACTGATCTAGATTTATCAATTTCTTCTTTTAAAAGGGAAACTAATGATTTAGTGAATTTATTACTGGGGCTTACAAGACACCATAACTTCATATAAGCCAGAATCAGAGTGTTGCATATACAATTTCAAACAATAAAATAACCAATTTATAGAACTTTCACTGTCAGTTCTTAAGACCTTCTTTGTCTACAACAAAGTTCACAAATCACTTACAAAACAGACAACTAATTATTAGTACTGGTGAAATCAAAGTAAATAGTGATAAATTGTGATTTAGTAGTCAGTAAGGAGTGCAATGGATGGTTGGATAGATCACACACCTAAATCTTTCTGAATCCACCATAGTTGTATTTGGACAGAGTAAGAAAACCATTTCTTAATTACGCAGCAAAAGGCCTTCAGCATCTATACAAGCTGTAACCGATACTTTAATGAAAGCGAACCCTAATAAACCTAACATTAAAACACATAGTATAACTGAAGATATACAGCATATCCATCTCCTCAAAGA
Organism: Lepomis gibbosus; assembly: GCA_029875015.1. NCBI lineage: Eukaryota > Metazoa > Chordata > Actinopteri > Centrarchiformes > Centrarchidae > Lepomis > Lepomis gibbosus. The sequence continues at coordinate 36,506 of JAPMOB010235125.1, read as the reverse complement.
TTTAAGTAAATATGTGGTTTACTCCACATAAATTTGTTACTTATTTTATCCTCTGCCTTTTTGATTAATCAAAGAGCCTATGTATTCCTGTGTTCCCGGAGTGGGAGCAAATATATGAAAGACTTGTATAAAGTTTGCAATTACTGAACTCATTGTGTGAGGTAGAGTGCACTTTTAACAGTGTCATTTGTAGATAATTTGGTTATCCATCAATGTTGTGTTTTTTTCTGTGATACCTTGGATGGCCTGGCTGACACCAGTTTCCTCTGCCTCCCCTCCAGACCCATAGTGAGGAAGCAGAAAAGGAGCTTGAGAGGGAAATCATTTCGCCCTCTATAAAGACAAAAACCTTCTTTCTCTTTGGAATACAGTGGCCTGTCCTCCTGTGGCATCCATGGAAAAACAATGAAGGAGCCGAAAGTTTGTACACGTTTTCCCAAATATCAATAAAAAAATTTATTCAGAGGTTTTCCAGTAGTAGTTACTGTCATAGTTTCTCCTTATCCAAATCAAGGGTTTAAGAATAGAGGCTGTCATACACTGTACGGATTGTGTAACCCCTTGAGGTAAATTTGGGATTTTGTGCTACATCATTAAAATTGACCTCACCTGACTAATACCTTATTTATCAACTATAATATACCCCTTTAGATACAACTCTATGATGCCTAATAATGATATATACACTAATAATAGCACTCATACAGAACTTTGTTGACACTTTCTACGGGCATATGCCAGGCAGGCCTTTTCCTAGGAAAATAATATGTTAGCATTTAAATGTGGCCTGGATGCAGTTAAATATGATGAGATAAACCATGTCTCAATGTGTTAAAATGCTCTCTAGTTAAACTTTAATTTACAACCTCTGATGCAGACACTTTCAAGCACACTTTCAAGTAGCATTAGGCTTAACAGTGAACTAACTATTGACACTTTCATAAGTACCCAAATTAATGCAGATCTTTAAGGCAAAACATCACAATAAAAGGTAAAAGTTTATGTAGACAAATGTAATGTGGAAATATACAGTAGGCCTAAATATCTGTTATTTCAAATCCCTGGCGGGTCTAATACTGATCAATTTTAATGTTGTGCTTTTGAAACTGTCTCAAGTGACTGATGTTATTCAGGTATTAAAGATGGTGAGTCACAGATGAAAAGCAACCCATGAAAGTTTATTAACATGACAAAATATAAAACACTGACTCCTTTAGTCTTTCATCTTGGGTGCTGCTGATAATCCCCTTAGATGTTTTTGCCGGGCAGTTCATTTGATATGATGCATGCAGCAATGTTCACATTCTGAACGACAGCACACGTGTCGATCCACAGAGTGTTCCCCTGAGGAGAAAGAGAGCAACATTGACTTGAATAAGTCTGGAGCTGATAGTTTACTTCTTTTATCCAGATTGAAAATCCTCATTCATAAAAATCTTAAGGAGTATAGCTTTAATGTGACAAAATGAACAATTATGTTACATGAAAACTGACCCATTAAGTTATTTACTTTGATGCCAGAGATATTTTTGCAGTTGTAGTGGATATCTCAATTTAGAGGGAATCCTATGAAATAAACCATATGTCTTTTTTTTATTATTATTATCAGAAAAATAATAGCCAACATCTGGCCTCCAGGCACTAAAATATATTCTCAAAAAGTGCATTTAATTCCATGTGTATCTTTACCCACCATGATGGCTCCTGCTGACGGTCTTGCAGCTGTAAAACATTTAAGAAAACTTATTTGTATAACAGCTCTACTCTTTACATGTTGACATCTTCATTGCATGCAAGGGAAAAATCCTTAGGTCAACTCACTGTCATGGAGAGTCTAACGTTCCCCAGCTGCCTCTCTCTCTGTAAAAACAGAAACATACTTTGAATAGCACTGACACATTTTCTACATAGCATATATATAGCATATAAACAGTTTCCACTTTAGTAGCTAAAACATTACTTCTGTAGTTGTTGGGGTGTAGTTTTATTTTCCAAATAAAAAGCTTATACATGTTAGCCAAGTTGAAATAATTGTTATTGTAGAACTAACATGTTTCTCCAATAGAAAAATGTGCTATTAGCTATTGGTAAGGTATAAAAAGCCTGGTTAACTATGTGTTTAGAAACACAGTGGTTTGGGCACTTGAGAACACTAAGTTAATTTTGGTACCTTAATAGTTTGCTTTCCTCTATAGCATGTTAGGCCTTCTGTATGTATTCCAATGTCGAAATAAACCGCGGAAACTAAAGTAGCTATACTGTGATCTCACCGAGTGCCTGTGCCTCCTCGTTGCAGCCGATCTGTTCCAGTGTTTCCACAGTCACACGTAGAGCTCCGGACTCGGTAAAGGTTGAAACCAGGACGTCTGTGACATCTAAAATGTTTTTATCCTCCACCATATTGCGTCTGATGCGCGGCTGTTCTCTGCGGTCCAGAAGCTGGTGGCGGAACTTTTCAAAGTCCTGCTTTCTCAGGTCTTCCAGTGCGTTTGCTATAGCCATCTTAATAGTCCTAGGGGGCATTTTGTAGCAAATCAACAGCTGAAAGACCTAAAAAAAATGAGTTTGTGTGACAGGCAGTCGTGTTTCCCTCTTTCACCTCCCTTAAAAGAAAGTTACAGCAAAGAGTACTGTAGATTCAATACAGGAAGGAGGCATTCAGGGCCGTATTCAATAAAGTAGGCAAATACAGCACAGACAGGTCGATTTTGTTTTATGCTTCAATGTACACAGGTGGCAATGTAACATCTGACTTTACAGTCCTCCACCTTGTCATAAATAAATCGCAAAGAGTAGGATGTAAATTCATGAGAGCAAATATCCATAACAGGTAGGAGCAATACAGGCAAAAGACTCCAAAAACACACACCAAAAATGCAACTAATCCTGTAGCCTTTTCAATATTACCCATTTGAATAAGACACCGATTGAGACAAAAAATCTCTCTATTGAATGAACATTTATTGTCTGCATATACTGTTTTCAACATAATAAAATGGTATGCATGCCATCTTCTGTAGATACGAGCATCACTCAAAAGCAGCACCAGATAAGGAAGTAAAGCCTGTAGCCCATACATTATGTAATATGCTTAACAATTCACTCACTATTCATACCCCTAAAATCAACAAAATAACTATGATAAATCTACAATAACTATAAATCCTTCAGAAAAAATAATGGAAAATGGTCTGTTTAATTTGATTAAACATTAAAATTATTGATTTATATCATATATTTGCTCATAAGATTCTTTTTGGGCTTTTATTTATTTTTCAATATCAAATATGTCTCATCTAATTTTTCCAAATATGTTTCTAATATAAAACTTATAACACCCATAGTAATACCTTAGCTTTTACAAATAATGTAACCCAAACTGAACACATTTTAATATTTTAATAACTAAAGCCAGATACCAAATGGAGTACTACTGAAAATTTTTTGCCTAGAATGAAAACATATTTATGGATTGAGACACTTCACACAGATCTATGTTTACATACAGTTTATTTACACATAACAATCACCAAACAGGCTAAAACTTTCACAGCGAGTGCCTGAAAATCATGTCAGTTTATGTTATTCTGATTTACACTTAAGGGAGGTAGACATGAGTTTTGCATAAAAAAATATATATATAAATGCACAAAACTCTACATGGCAATAATATAAACACTATTTACAAATCAATTCCTTCTTAGAAACACAACACATGTAAAAATGGCCCCAGAAATTGCTATTTATAGTGCTTAAAATGCCCCGAGCTAGTTCTGTGCAGCAGTTATTTAGCCCTGAGGTTAAGGAGCTATATGTTTTTGGGTCAGGTATTGGAAGTACTGGACTTATTAAGGATGATCTATTATTTAAGAAAAAGAAACATATTCTCTTTAAAAACTGACTGAATGATGAATTTATGAGTTTTTTGGTTATTTTTTTTCCCTGAAATGCAGCATTTATAAATTGACTCCTGGTCTGCCTGCAGCAACATCCCCCTGCGTGGATACTGTAGTTCAGCCGGGGCTTGAGGAGTCAGTGTTGACTTTGTAGGCTGTAGTACTCCTTTAAAATGTGCTGATCACTCTCTGCCAGCAGCACTAAGAGTTCTGGCACCCTTTCTCTACTGTGACGCCCACGTTTCACTGCTGTGCTCCGACGCTGCACCTCCAGGACACTGCCATGTCTCTGTGTTTGTGGGCAAAACATTCAGACTGGTCAGGACCTCCTGCGCTGTCTTTCCCAGCATGCCCTGCACGTCACAGACAAATCGGTAGACGTAACGTTTGCCTGCCGTCTTGTGGATGATGTTCTTGTGGTAGTAGTAACGCAGGCCGCGGCTCAGCTTCTCGTAGTTCATCTTGGGTTTGTTCTTGCACTGGCCCCAGCGTTTGGCCACCTGTGGGATCAACAAGAACCATCAAGAGTTGAACTGTGTGTTTAAACCTAAATAAACCCTCCATGTAGCAACTTTGGGAGAAGTAGTCAGATCCCTTACTTGGGTTAAAGTACCAAAATGGCAATGTAATGTATCAAAATATGTATAATGTAGTACTTTACTGTTGTAGGTGGTTGAGGTAGAGCTACTTTTAACTGCTTTAAATACTGTTTGGTAGTTTAGATGATTCCCAATCTAGGAGTCAGGCCCCTCCAAAGGGTCACAAGATAAATCTTTCATGAAATGGATAAAGACTAACTAAGTCAAGCTTGTTTTTGCTGACATCCAGTGGTTGAACTTTTCACCAAGCTGCAGTGAAGTACAAGTGGACTCCAGACCCCCACATCATCACTAGGTGTGGTTAGAGGTGCAACAGAGCACGTTTCTGTCCACACCGAGTTGATTCTAAGTAAAGGTACAAGGTACAAGGTTGTTAATTTATGCATAACGAAACTAAATTTGTAGTTCCTTTGTGCTACACGCACAACATATAATTAAGTATAGGCCTATCTTAAAATTGGGTCAAAGGTGAAACAGGCTTAATGCTTAAACACAAAGCTCTGCTACAAATATTTCTCTTTGTGTTTTGGACTTTTGTCTAATCTTTGCTTTTTGTGAATTATTTATGCCTCAAACTGTTATTTACATGAAACCATTTGAGAAGTTCAGTGGGGAAATGTCTCTTTGGTGAAACTGCTAACAACTCAGACATCTGAAATGTGACCTGGGGCCCCAACTCATATTTTATAAGCTTATCTTGTGTTTATTTTATGCAACTACAGTTGTTGAATAAATGCAATGAAGGAAAAAGTACAATATTTCCCTCTGAAATGTCATGGAGTACAAGTACAAAATAGCATAAAATGGAAATACTTAAATCTAATTCTTTAAAATTGAAAAAAATTCAGCACTTGAGTATATGTTTTAGTTGCTTTCCATCACTACCATGTAGTGGCCTACTCAGCAGGTGCCCAAATCCAAAACAAAATATTTCCTTACCTCTGTGGGGTCAGACATCTTAAACTCCCAGCCATCTCCTGTCCAGGAGATGAAGGTTCGGCAGGCAGAGTCCAGGAGTAACTCCAGTAAAAACTGCCACAGCTGGATTGGACCAGAACCTGAATGAATTAATACAGTGATTCATTCGGTTACAGAAGGCAACTGCCGTTAGAATAGCAATCTAGTTTTTATTACTTTGAATAATCATGAAACAGATGTAGTTTTTAAATACGTCCGAAATGTCAACTGTTCTGGATAAGTAGCTTGACCACCATGCATTTTTTAAATAATCCAATTATGATTTTAATACATTTTTATGTTCATGTTCTCATCCTGTAAAGACCAATCAAAGTTATCAGAGTTAAAGAGCAGCTCAGAGAAGATAAGAGAGCAAATTCTAACCTGGATACGCTGACATTCCTGGCATCTGGCCCTCCCTGTCTGGCCTCTGCGGGTGTGTGTTTTTGCGTTTGGCCACACGGGGGCAGTACTGTTCTGAGGACAGAGGGCCGTGGTTTGAGGGGCAGGACGCCAGAGGCGGGTGTGGTAGGGGGGCAGTGAAGCTGGGAGAGGAGTATTCAGGCCAGAAGGAGGACGACTGCCTCTGTCCGTCAGAGTCATAGAGTTCAGTCGAGTGGCACGAGTAGCTCTGGTCTGTCTCACCTGGAACAAAGAGAAGAATTATACACTGAAACTCAAAATTAGGCCACCGGAACTATGCTTTAATATCCATAGCTTAGGTGAAATGTCTTACTTTGTAACGTATTTGATCCTTTTCCAGTTATAAAAGGGCTGTGGCTGCCTTCCACAGCCGGACTGAACTGTCCGTTCTGGGTCACCAGGCTCTGGTATGTCTGTGGAGACTCCTGGTATCCAGTTCGCGACTGGTCTACAGTCAGCCCATCTGCTAATCAAACAGAAAGTTAGTCACAAAAAGAAATTCTTTTAAAAAGGTCTTTTACACACAGACTGATTAAGACTACTGAGTCAGAGGCTCACCATGTGGATATGAGGCCCACCAGTTGAACTCCTGGTATGAGTCCAGGTTGAAGAGGCCAGTGTCGCTAGCACTCACTGAGAAGGGAAAAAGAACAAAAATTGTGATATGGCAAAAACACCAACATGTGACTCATTAGTCAATTAGGGTTTTCTTATATTTTTAAGTTTCACCTTTAATGTCATAAGAGTGAGACACTTTTGGTGGCTCCGAGTAGCTGCTCTCTGTTACGTACTGCTGCTGTCCGGGTGTTTTGCTGTCTAACAGAAAAGACAGGTCTTCACCAGGGTAGTCTGGAGGTTAAACACAATACAGGCAGATGGAGTCAGTAAATGATGATGAAAGTGGGATAGAGGCATAGTTTGTGCTTGTAAAGGACCACACCAGTGATTTTATCTGACATACTTACATTAATGCTTAACATTTTCCAAAACAAACATTGTTCTTTAATGATTTCATCCCAGCTGTTTGTTGCCGTTTATTTTAGCACAATATGAAAATTCACTTGCAGAGACTTGAAACGTGTTTTAAAGAAGTAATACATTGCATTAAACACATATCCACCTGTTGTTTAATTTGTTTTTGGTGCAGGTTTCATGCAGTTTTACATCTGTGTGGAGGGGCTATTTTGAAAAATCTTAATTTTTGATGCAATTAGGTGCTGTGGGGAAAGTCACCCATGACAATCATGAAAGTAGGCTGCTGCACAACATCAACCTAAATGTACATGAAGTTTTTCCAGATGTCCATGTTTGATTACCATCTGTCTTTTCAGTTTGATTCAGTGTATTCCTTTTTGGCAGCCAAGTGTCAAATTTGCACCAACCAGCTCCTGTTCAGCTAAGTTACAGAATATTGAGATAATTTAACTTTGACAAACAATAAAAGCTATCTACAGCATCCCATTTCAAGTCTGCAAGTTGATTTTATTACTGTGCTTACCAGAGGCTGCTTTAAGGGTAGAAAATGAATCTAAAGATGCAAAATCATTGGTGTGGTCCTTTAAGCAGGAGGTTAATTACAGCTCAGCAAAAAAAGTAATTTAAAAGGAAAGATGGGATGAATTTGTAAGGTTTGGTTTTAAATATTGACAGAGGATGTCAACAAGAAAAAAACATTTGTTTACTGTTGAATCAGCACCAGACACTCAAACCCATGCACCTCTGATTTTTTCAGCTCAATGGATGGAGGCATGCTTGGAGGAAACAAGGGAGGGAGGGGGAGGAAGAGAGAGAAGGAAACGCCAGCGGAGGGAGTGTGACAGAGTAGTGATGGAGGGATGGGGAGGGGGGACTCTAAATCTGTTGGAGGAGGAAGTCTGGAGGAAAGGATTAGGGAAGACAGAGATGGGAGTGTCTTTAACCTGACCACCCTGTCTCTCTCTGTCTTTGCCTACCTCAGCCCATTCAACCATACATTCCCAGCAGCTCCACATTATCATGACGCAGCCCCTGCATTTGAGCGAGACCCCCACCCCCCCACCGCCCGAGTGTCAAGGTCTTATTGAAAAAGTTCTGACAGATGTGATGCTACAGTCTGCGCAAATATTTCCTCTGTCCTTCAGCTGCTCAGGTTCAGCGGAAACAGATTGCACACTAGTACAAAAAAAGTTTAAACCCTGTACCATCACCAGGAGTCATGAGGTTTAACTTGTGATGGAGAAAACATCAGTCAAGTGATTCTCAAACTCACCATAAGATGCAAAGTCAAAGCCAGCTGGCACTTCCTGTGTCCTGAAGTCTTCTGTGTAATATCCAGTCTGGCAAACCTCCATCTATGTTGAAAAGGGTAGTGATTACAACTTTTCACCTTTGTTGCAATTTTAACCCTCATCCTTGATCATTTAGAGGCAACAACAACATAAGGAGCAAACACAAAAAGCCTTGAACTTTATTATTCTGCAATGAAAACTAACTGTAGGCCTACTGTCACAGCTATAAGATGCAACTTACAATTTCATTATTTTTCTGATTAAACAATTATTTACTTTAGGATAATATCAGAAAACAATGAAAGTCTATGTTATTTCCTAGAGCCAACCAAAACCCTGCAATAGGCTATTTTCATTATGCTGTTCAGTGAAATAAACTGTTAGAGATAACTTTGGCTAATAGCCTTTTAATGAATGACATGATTTTCTGTATTATGTACAAATGCCAAAATAAAAGCCAAGTGAAAACCTACCTTTATTTTCGAGTCCTTGCGGTCTGTGTTTCTGTCTCCGGGTTTGATGACAGTCTCCCAGTACATCTCCTTCTTTCCTGTTCTCTTTGTTTGTCGCTCTTTCCCAGATGGACAGACTTTGTTTACCGTATCTAACCGCACAACAAGAGTGGTCAGTCTCCGGCCGAAACGGTCCCGTTATAAACGCAGCGGAGGGTGGGAGGGGCGCGTGCCAGCTCTGCGTCGTGACCAGGTTTGTTTGAAACAACGTGACGTCAGACGGCGCCCCCACCCCTTAGAAACAGGAGACTAAACATTCATTCATAAAAGACTCACTGACGACGTAGTCCTCTGGTAAAATATCACGAGCTTAAAGCGAGTGTAGATACCTTGAAGATTCATTTAGCCTTAGAGTTTATAAAGCCATACACTCCGAAAGGGTATAGGATTGTTCATTAGTAGGCTAACAAAAATGTAAATTAAAAAAGGAAAATACAAACCCCAGTATCAACTCACTGTTAAAGGTTTCCTATGTTAGAATGATTTTATAGCCTATCTTATAAAGAACACAGTCTAAAACATAACAAAGTCGTGAACTTACGATTAGGTAGTGACCACAGTCACTACTATATTTTACAGGAACAACCCAAACGGCACAATAATGTCACTATCAGGTCCCACTATAGGCTACATAGTCCTACAGTCTGAGTCCCACAAATAAAACTGTAGGCCTACCTTCATAATATTTCTGTTTATTTTTAAGTTAGTTTTATTTTACAAGTTATTTTGTCTGCCACAATGCTGAATGATCGACAAAATGAATCATTTTACAGACCCTAAATGAGGCTAATTGCATCGTTTGTCCCTCACCAGATGTTAAAAAGCCACCTTAATCGATTTGTTTTGTTTCTTTTGGCAAACATTGGACAGTTAATCGGACAAACAAGACATCTGAAGACGAGGCTTGACTTAATTTTCCAATAGGCCTATATTTTCTGACTTTTTAATTGATTGATAAGGAATACGATTCTTAAAGCAAATAATCGTTAGTTGCAGCCCTTAAAACAATCTAGCCTGTGAGATTAGCTAGGCCTGCTACATAATAACATTTCACAAGACAGGATACTGGCTTAGCCTACACATTTAACATGCCACAGTAGCCTAGTCTCCAACACGTGTTAATTACCTATAACACATCATTCAACTTTCTGGAACAAATTAATAAGGTTTTTTAGCCACTATACTATATACCAAGGGGGGACATAAAGCATAAAATGAAGTTTATTAAATATTCCGATTCAAATTGATTTTTATAGCCTAGCGCTAACAGAAGTTAGGACATCTCATTGCACTTTTCATAGAGCCTATAGATCAGGTCTAGAGGCTACTCTTTGTAATATTATTAATATTATAACATTTCTGGCTAGCCTACATCTTTAAACCTATTGAGGCTGGAATACAAAACTATATGAATATTGATTAAGTGGCTGAATAATTGGCAGGCGAACCAACAAGCAGTCTATTTTAAATCTATCGCTGAATGACCTTAACATCTTTCAAAGCTGTGGTTATTCTGATTGTCTGACAGGCGGGACTAAATAACTGAGCCGCAGTTTGGGTGGGGATGAAGTGGAGGCTTTTGAAATCAGAGCAGTAGGCTTCTAATGAGGTGGGAGGAAGAAAAAAATTCTCTGTATCTTTAGAAACCATTCGACAAAACAATGGCCCGTAAAAAAACACACAAGTGCTCGCCGAAGAAAGTCTGAAATCACGGCGTGAGTGGCTGCACCAGATAAGGCCGAGCCCAGGGCCTTGTATAAACAAACATCTCTGCTATTCTCCTCCAACTGGGAAGAAAACACACACACACACACACAATGAAGGCCAACTCCATCTGGAAAAGTGGAGCTGGGTGAAATCGTGCGCGTCGGTGGGAGACGGGAGTCGTGATTGGGAGCCCCACCTCAAGACAAGGGACACAACCAGGATAAAGTTACACAACATGAGGTGATTAACAACCGTCTGCAGTAAACTATATCAGGAATCCACCCGGGATAATCACACAGGGGGTCACAGATAAAGTAAACTGCCATGGAGCAACACAAAAGCACTAAATTTGCCAGAAATTAAAATGACAAAAGTTTTAACGGCACTCTTGGGTGCATGCGTCTGTATGGTGCTTATCAAGATTTTCAAGAAATCAACATAAGTCTCTAGACTGAACACCTGGTTCAGCAGACAACTCAATGGGAAGTAACAAATGATATTTAGTTGATATCAAAACGGAGGAATGTTTTTTAAACCACTTAGGCTACTTAACAACTTCTTTTACTCATTTCTTGCCTGTTACACAAAGACCCAAGCACTGTCAGATCGTTGGCAGAATCAAAGGGTCATTGCCTACTTTTGTATTTTGCTTAATCCTTTGAGTGCTTTTACTTATCTGTTACATCTTTCTACCACTGATATAAGCACTGAATGAAACCAACTGTGGTTGAAAATTTAATAAACTGTAAAAATATTATAATAATAATAATAATTATCTTTCTGATGCACTCTTTATTAAAAGGCAAAAGGAACCAGATGACTTGAATAGCAATAAAATAGTTACTTGATTAAAAGCCTACAGCATTAAGCTATTTTCATAAACATTCAGTAAGCTAAAAGTTATGTTCACAAAGTCTGTCTTAAAATTATAGTCCCTTATGAAGAAACAGGTTTACTTGCTCTCATAATTCATCTTGTTTACTCTGGTCATTCACAGATACATTCATAATGCACTTTCAGTGTGAGTTATTGGGGGTAAAATCCACAGTCCTTGTTATGTGCAAAATATCTATGAGGCATCAGTAGCCTGAGTTAGACAAATCACATATTTTTAGTATAAAATGCCCTTTTATGTTTCCCTGCTGAGCTGCAGCTGTATATAACAAAAAAAGGAAATTTTGTACTAAAAAGGCTGTAACTTTGGGAGATCTCCACTTGATTTGACAAACTTGGACAGCGGACGTCTCATAAGAAGGGATGTTTTAGAGGCAAGTATCAACAGAAGGAATAATTACAGTATGCGAAGCCTGTTTTAAAGTTCATATGGAGACCTGATTGTTGTTATGGGGTAGACATGACAAATTGTGAACCTGTCCTTTCGAGTTGAGTGGGGAACATCCTGGTTGTCCATGAAGGAAAGGCTATTGGACAATATCAGTTAGTAGTTTGAGGATGAGGTGCTGACACAATTTTGATTGAGGTGATAAAAGGATAACAACAGTATATAAGCATGGCTGCAATTGGGGGAGCCCAGCCCCCACCTACCCCCACCCCATTCACAAACAACACACGCCTACAAATATGACACACTTGTCCAATTATTCACAAGAAAATCAAACAATAAACACAATCCTGGACCTGGACATGCAAAACAGTAGCCTAAAACAAACTTATAAACGCATAACATAAAATTAAAGCAAAACGACTGCTGTGCATCTGCTAAGTGAAAGTTGTTACATAGGCCTAGCTCATTTTAGCACATGCTACCCATCCCTTAAATTTCCATTTCCTTCAATAAAAAGTGTTTACACCTACACACTGTCTACATACTGTAATAAACTTTGAGTATCTCACTTTATCTGAAGCAGTTCCAAATGTTTGCCTCAGCTCAAGGATTTAGGCATGAGGACCATGTTTATGAATTTTGACCTTTTTTATATGTATCCAATATGCTGATAGACCTCCTTGATATAGGTCTAATATGCTGAAACAGCCTGGTGCCTAGCACTTGCTTGGCATGTTTCCAAAAGCACACATTTTGTAGAGCTTTTTACAATTTTTTGACCACAAAAGCTATCTTTGTTATGACACTTTACAGGCATTCATCATTCAGAGGCTTCTTTCATTTTTACTGTGGTTAACCTACAGCAAAAGGCTAAAGAATCTGATGTTTTAGATGAAACTCTACACCTGAATCTAACGCACACAAACTACAGAGCTTTTTGTTTTTCCTTCTGAGCAGTAAGTGTTGGTTTCATGAGAAGCAGTTTCTGTGTTAAAGAGTGACTTCACTTCCCAATTTAGAGAGCGAGAGCGAGAGAGAGAGAGCGAGCGAGCGAGAGCGCGCAAGAGAGAGAGGGAGAGAAAAAAAACTTGTCATCCGGTTATGGTCTGTGAGCAAAAAATTGTAGCTGCAATGGTTTGCGACATATAGAGCCAATGCACCCCTGCATGTATTGAAGTGAGGTTAGAAGGCTACATTAGCGTTAACATTTACAAAATCGACTAAATGACAAAGACCGCGAGGCTGCTGCAATGGACTGTACGATAAAGGTATGTATTTTAATTGTTTTTTAACGCTGCTGCTCGTGGTGAAAATGACAGGCGGCCACCCACATCAACCCTGAGTCTGCTGAGTGAGAGAGTCAAGGCGGTGATGCGAGCTCCCCACTCTTTCCTTCTTGTACAAAATTTCCTCTTCCTTCCCGTTCGTGGTTGTATGTCGGCTCTATAATAACACAACTAACCACTACATCTTTACACTCAGATAAAAACACTAATTGGTGACCGGCTATACGCGTAAAAGAGGATTTCCAAACGCAGGCGTTTCAGGGTTTTTTTTCTAATTGCAGCGTTTAATCGAGCTCTGCCCGCACTATCCACGGAGCCGCAAAGGCAACACCAAAAGTAACGCACGAAGAGTGAAATCACTTAACATTTAACAGGTTGACAAACTGCTTTCTTTTTCTTTAACAACGTTAATGAGGGGATGCAGGACTTTATTGGTGCGCACCAGGCAGGTGTCCCTGAAGGCACCATGGATCAACTTGGATACGTGAGCCCAATTTTAAACAGCAGGAGGATCCATTTCCATCAGATGACTGGTATTTCACATTTCATACTGTTACAGCTGTACCTGTTTACCTTCTCCGGAAGACCACAACGCAGTAATTGTTTCAATTGTTAACTTCTAAAAAATGCAGAAATAAAGGCCTTCATGTCAGGGATTCAAATCAAAGAGCTCGTTTTTAATGACATTAACACTGAAAACGGATGATTGCGCAATGAGAAAAAAGAGAAAACTTTATCCGATCATGTAGCCTAGGCCACAAAGATGCATTTTTAAACGAATGTGCGTCTATTATTCAGAACTGGCCTGTAGGCTTTTATTTCTTATTTCTGCTATAAAATATTCTTGCTAACTTCTGAACAATCTCTCCTAATTAAACGCAATAATAACACTAACATCCCGAATTTGTTACAAACGATTTATTATAACAAATGTTTTTATATTTTAACTAATATTCATGTATAATTCAGCTAGTTTAAAACTAGAAAAGGCTTTTGATCATAGTAGATTGAGGAACTAATAGTGATTTCTCTGTTATTAAATATGTAACCTATGTATAGCCTAGCCTATATGTAGGCTACAGTAGGCCCATAATAATTTTGGACGGTAAAGTCAGTCGAGTTATATTATTTTTGTGACATAAAAAAAGAGTGATTCATTAAAGAAAAAGGAATGAGGACATCCTGAAACGAAAACTTATTTCATGTTATAAAGTAGTCTACTATGTTTTTATTTTTGGTTAGGATATATTTTAGTTTCTTTCTTTCTCTGTTTAAAATACTGGCACACATAGTCATTTGGGATTATTCGTTGTTAAAATGTTATTAGGACTATTATTGTTCAGATATGATTATTCTCTTCTGCTGTGTCGCAGCAGATTGTGTGTTTGAGGTTATTTTAAGTAAAATTTATGGCTGCAAACGGGAGCACTTGTCAGGTGTCGTTATCTGAACTCAGCAGGCTTCCTGTCTCAAACCTCAGACTTTCCGCACACATTTCCGCTCCGTGGACTAGAAAAAATGTCGAAAAGCAACAAAGCCTCGCCAGAAAGAAACTAAGTGGTCAAACTGAGGCGTTGCATTGTTTAAACTTTACATTGTCCGCTCACACAGGCAGGGAGGTGAAGGAGAACCTGGCCTGGGTCTGTATTCGGGGCCTGCAGAGGCCTGCGCGCTGCCAGGCTTCGGGCTGTGAAAACCGCACCGTTGTTTGTGTGGCAGAAAGCGCAGCTGCTCAGGCCTTTGCAAAATCAGCTTGCCTCAACTTTTACTTCTGCTTTCTGCCACTTGCCTCAGACATGGCGAGCACACACAGGGCTGTGCCTTTGCACAACTTGATCTCTGGCCTGTTATTTTAGGCTACATTTTGTTTTGTGTGATTGTAGTACTTTTAATATCCTCAGGCCTTGACAGGAGCCAACACTCATGTAACATATTTATTAAAATATTCTTAAAGTATCTGGATGGCAATTGTGGTGTAGGCCTAAAAAGGAGCTAAGTATCACCTTAAAACTGATTTGATTTTGAGAAACATGTGAAGAACATGGTAAGAGATTACAGACCCATAAATCAAGTTTCTCATTTTTAAAGACCTTCACGTGAATGGGGCTACTGTTAATTAATAGCCAAATAATTTCAGTAGTTGTTTAAAATCTGAGATTTCACTTTCACAAGTTTTAAGAGGATCAAAACAACCTGAATGAAATGATGATTGTTTATCAGTCTACAGTGCACTTTGCTGCAGAAGAATGATGATGGCACCAAAACTACAACACATTACAAAAAAAGAAATTCATTGTTGTTTCCAAAAGAGACTTAAATTATATAATTGCTTATTGCAGCAAAGTAGTTGTTAACCGCATCCTTGGTTGAAGTTTTGGGCAGTGGTTGCCAACCTTTCTTGGCTTGTAACCCCATTCAACAAAGCAATGTCTTCTTGCAACCCCACAGGGAGCATGCAGTATGTCTACTTGTTGTTACAAGTTACATACATACATACCCCACCTCCATTTTATTTGATTACTTTTAAGGAGGTCTAGAGATGTAAAATGATCTGTGAAAAAAAAGATTAGATAAACATAATTTTTGTGCAGCTTTGTGCTTTCCTATGTTTTAATAATTGTGTGATGCCTCAGATTTATCCTGGTACCTGTTGGAAACCACTGGTTTTGGGTTACCAGTAGAGCTCAAATGATTAATCTAATATAATAATGATCTTCTCTCCTAATTAATTAGCCATTTTCCAGCAGAAATGCCAAAAGAATAAATTCCATAATTTCCAGCTTCTCAAATTAGATAATAGGTTGCCTTTCCTCATCTTACATCTTAAACTGTATATCTTTTGATTTTTTGACATATGATGATGCCACCTTGGCCTCGAGAAGATTTTTCACTGGCACTAAAGTTACAGACCAAATGATTAATCGCGAAAATAATAGGCACATGAACCAATAATGAAAATAATCAGCAGCGCTAGTTGCTAGATTTGGCCCTCAATGTTGCCAGACGGCACAAAAAATGTATTTAATGGTTAATTGTTGATGAATTAGTACAATTATTCAGGCTGCTCCTGACTACATCAAGTGTAAAATCATATCCAACATGGAGAAAAATATATCATCTAAATGAAGTCCCTGGCATTAAAGATGAAGAGCCCTTGGTCTAAAAAACAGTACCAACACCCTCCATGTCTGATTCATGATATGACTACAACTTAATATTATCACATGCAGACTGTGTTGCAATATCCCTTTTGATTTTCCACCAAAAATTACTTAGAAACAGGTAAACGGTAGAAATTGGAGCTGGAGCTATTCATCTGCATCTTAGGTTAGGGAATCCAAGTCAAACATGCTTGTGGTGGTGGTGGTGGTGTTCTTTTTATTTGTTGCCATTTCCTGTGGTTAAACTGTTAATCTAAAATGTTATTCCATAAAGATATAAGAAGTATGAACATTTATTTCGTAAACAGCCTGTGATCACGCTTTCTTCAAGCTCTTGGTTTGGGTAAGACTGCATGATGCAACCTGCAAAGCTGCTGACTGAAAGCCATGTCAAAAGTTTCCATGCAGGACTTGTTTGTGCTCTCGCAGCAAGGGAGGAGGCTGAAGTGTTTACTATCAAACCAAACACAACCGGTGTAAATTTTAGGACATCGAGGCACAAGGTAGCGTCAGCCTCAAGAAGGTCATGTTTTTAAAAGTTGTTTTGTGTCACTGAGCAACAGGCTGAAACACATTGAACAGGAAGTCAGTTGTGGCATTAGCGGTCAGGCCACATTTTGGTATATTTGTATCAGTGTGCAGAGGAGAGAGAGAAAGAGAGGGAGAGAGCGCAAGGGGAAGATAAAGAAAGAGCGGGAGTGTGTGTTTGTGGTTGTGAAAGCATCAGCTTGTCACTAAATGTGCCGTGCTGAAAACTAAACGTGATGAGTGGCAGTATGTCACGATAATATCAACGGTTGGAGTGTTAAGCACCAAAAACTTTTAAAAATCATACTTAACCACAGCGTCCAACTATTTACTAGTCTTTTTTATTCTTCTCATGAGAATCTCTTGTCAGCCGTTTGTTTTATCCTACTTTCAGTCAACTGTTTCACTTCTGCACAAAGAAAAGGGCCTCTGAAGGCACTTGGTGTGAGAGAGGAAGACCGGGGAGAGAGGACAACAGCAACAGAAGTAAAACAAAGCAATCAGCTGAAGAAGAAAACAGGGAGTGCGGTCTAAAGAAAGCTGAGCAGGACGATATGAAGCCCTGCAAAGCACTTCTGTCACGCGCAAGAATGCATGTTTACTTTAAAAAATATATTTTAGCTTTTAGTTAGTATTCAAAATTAGATATCAATCATCTAAAAACATGACACCTCTATTTACAGCCCTTAATTTACAACATAATGTTTTATGAATTTACAGCTCTTAACATTTAAAGGGGACTCCCCCAAATTTTACACATCAAAGTCTGTTTCCAGGTCTTGAGGAGTAAAACTGCATATATAAAATAAGTGTTTTTTGTGGCTCCAGAGTCTGATAAATTGTATCGGTTGGGGCAGAAAACTACAAGTTACAAATGTTGATTGAAAAAGTCACCAGACCTCTGTAGCCCGCTCCTCATATGTGCCTACATTAGCCGCTACTAGCATAACACACCCTCAGATCAAACTGTCGTCACTCAAGCTGCATTCTGGGTAATGTAGGCACCAGGTTTTGATAAGACAAATGCTTTGGACTATATCTCTTATTCTGCTCCCTCGATTTTGATCCTTTTATTTAAACTGTCTATTGCAAATTTGACAATAGCCTATTATAACAGTACAATCTTTTAGTTCACAACATAACATTTTATGTTTTTGTCTTCTGTGTCTATTAATCTTGAACAATCAATATTAGGTAATATTGTTTGATGTGAAATCAAACAGTGTGTGCAACACTAAAACCTTTTGCTTGAGTGTGCATAAAAAAGGGCGTATCCGATGCTCAGTGCAGCAGCAGAAACAGCAGCAGGTTGCTGAAATCCCACACACTGCTTCTGTATCGGTTTGTCTGCAGCTTCGAGGAAATGCCAAACTGTGTGCCATGCATTAAAATGTGGTTCACAATGCTCAGGCAACAATTGAGCTAAAAAAAACACAGAGGCAAAAACACAATTCAAAGGCAGCACTTCAATCAAGGGTGTAATCTTCTTGCAGTCCAATGAACCCGACCCCCGCTCATCCCCTAACCACAGGCCTTTAGGGTTGTTTTCCAGCTTTAAAATGACCCACATTTTTACTCTGTGCCCCCTCCTCCACCATTTCCTCTCCCTTGGCCTGTGCCAAAAGGTTCCTCTGCACATGGCGGCCAGGTTTCCTGTAGGCCACTGAAAAAGCACGGCACTGACGTACAAGGCCCAAAGACAATGCTCAACTCCTCTAAACAAACACGCACTTGCACCCACTCAAGCTGCCGTGGTCGTATCCCACAAGCACACACTTAATTTGAGCATCAGACAGAACAACAGGTCCAGCGCTTGTGCTCCCAAGTGCGTGGGATGAACGTGCCATTTTGGGGTGGTTTTGAGGCCTCGCTGTAGGTGATGAACCCAGGAAGACGACGGATTAAATCTCGATTAGACTCCACCTCGAGCTACCCCCCCAAACCAACCCCAATCCTAACGACAAAATAAGGTGGTTAAGGTTGCTGATGCTATTCAAAGATTAGAACGCCTACCTGACTGCCTTTACGCCATTTCTGTGCAGTTTACATGTCATTTTTCTAAGTGGATTGATAACTTCTTGTCTCTGATTGTTTAGACTAAACACACACTTAGTTTAAATCAATCACAGGGCAATATCACAGAATTACAAACAATTCAATATGCAATATTTTGTAGAAGCGAAAGTTTGAAGGCTAGAAAAGAAAGCACGTCACCAGAGGATTGCCAGTTTGAATCTTGACAGATCTGAGAAGAACTTGAGGTGGAGACAAGTGAACGTGAAATGGTCCCAGCTCTTAAAATCCCCTTTTGAAGTAACTCTGAGCAAGTTACAATTCTTGGGTCTTTTTAACAATTTAAAGACAATTATCTATTGCTGGTGAATCATTCTGTTGCAACTTATGGAGGCTTTTTTGTTTTTTGTTGTTGCAGTGAATATTTTAGGCTGACATGATAATGAGATACTATTTCCTGTGATTTCTTTTGGTATATCTTCTGCAAACTATGGTAATTGATTTGGTTGATTCACAGTCAAGTTCTATGAGAAAAAGGAACAAAATGTTATCAATAGAAATTTTGGATGATACTGCTTCACTAAGAGTGAGCTTTAAAAATGTTAGTAATGTCCACAGTTTAAACTTCAGAAAAAAAGGTAAATCTTTAAATCTTTATATTCTGCTGTGCTGTTGTTACACCTATATCTTACGAAAGAATCCTGGGTGGGGTCTTTATGTGGAAAAAGAGTTTCCACAGGTTGTGACCTGACACATTAATGGCAGACAGTGACTGCTGTGGCTCTGTTGGACAGGAAGCGCTGTCAGTGGTGAGTGAGGATCAGCCCATATTCGAGCCGTCCTACACCGCAGCCCCGGCCATGCACATGAAGACTGAAATGACATCGCCCGGCGGGTATAGCCAGGCCTCCAAGCAGAGTCCCGAGCACACCGAGCCAGAGTGGGTGGGGTCAGCAACGCAGAACCCTGGGAAAAGAGGCGAACACGTCAATGGAACCAGGTGAGTCAGGTTCCCGGATTATCTGACTCCAGCTTTGTCACAATCGACATTTTGGGTTTTTCCTGACCCTAAAAATGTTTATTGTTCACATGCCAAATGCAACCCCGTGTCCCTTATTGTTTTCCACCACTGATGGAAGTCTGAATTCCACATATGGTAATTTGTGTTTTAACTTTAATTGAAGTATTATAAAGCATTGTGAACGGTGAAAAAGTACTTTTACTTAACTGCTGTACTTAAGTAACACTTCAAGGTATTTAATTGAGTATTTCCATTGTTTGCCACTTATATATACTGTATACACAACTACATTTCAGAAGGAAATTTGGTACTTTTACTCCACTATATGTGTAAGCTGTAGTTACTAGTAACGTTTCAGAGTAAAATTTTACAATTAAAAAAATATATGTGTGACTGATAAAATACAACACAATGTTAGAGATTATTCCAGTGGTTGGTGTATCATAACTTTGATGTTAATGGTTTCCTGTCTCATCCTGTCATTAATCATCTCAGGACCCCTTAGTTTATCTCTTGACCCATAGGAGTGGTCCAACACCTAGGTTGGGAACCACTGGACTGAACTACCAAACTGTATGAATAGTTGCCAACTAGCTCCATATCGACCAGCTTCAACAGTAACATGCCACATGAGCATTAATGCATCAGTATCAACAATTTAATATTGTCATAGATAAAATTACATCAGTCACAGGGGACACATTTCTGCAGATTGAGTACTTTTACTTTTTTTAGTACATTTTGCTGATAATTCTTCTGTACTTAAGTAGGAATTTGAATGCGGGACTTTTTATATTTACTTTTTAATTTTATATTGTTGTGTTGGTAATTTCTTCCACAACTGTTTTTTTCATTGTTTATCTGTTGATTAAATGGAAGCGTAGTGGCACTAAGCAACACTTACAAGGTTTACAAGATATTTTAACTATCACAAGATATTTTAACTATCAAATAACCCTCTACACTTTTCCAGCCATGTGAAGACAACCATGACCAAATGCTTTCTCCTCTGTCTGTTGTAGCCGTGAGTCCCCTGTGGATTGCAGTGTCACCAAACGCTCTAGACACATGAGCAACGACAGCGCCCCGATGCCGTACCAGGCCTCATACCCGGAGCCTCGTGTCAGCCCCCAGACAGCGACCCCTCCCAGCAACGCCACAGAGGAGAAGAGGGTCATAGTGCCAGCAGGTGAGCTAAGTAACTCAATCACCCTCCATCCTCACAAAAGACCATCACTATCACAAGTCAGTTTCCTAAGAGCCGGCGGACTGGTTCAATATCAATAACGGAAACCTTCTTTCCCAAACTACTACAACCACCAGCAGCCACTACTCTCAAGTTTCTGGTTGTCTGGTTGTTTAGAATTTAAAATGAATTCTATTTAAAAAGTGTGAAGTAAGTGTAAATTTAGCACTCAGGACTGTGACGTTAACAAGAAAAAGAGCAAGCAGGAATAGATGTGTTATGAGCTGGTGAAGTCATTTTCATTTTTAATCATCATTTAATCATCTTGTTTCCTGTAGCTACATTGGAAATCACATTATTCATCAAGATATTCATCATTTCAAAAAGTATTTTAATGAACCCAAGATATTGTGTTTCTTGAAAAGATAAATATGGGAATACTTTTCTAATTATCAACAAATCCCATGAAAAGGGATAATATACTGATATACAGTAGGCCTATATTATTTCTGTTCCATAGAGCTCCATTGTTGTCCAAAGACACATCAAAAAAGCAAAAAAGCCACATCGTTTTACCGGTAAACATTGGCACAGTAGTTTATTGTGACTCAATCCCACATACACTTCTGCTGTAACTACTCAATAATCAGTATGATTCCACAGCTGACAGTCCCCAGCAAATGCACTTTTTACTTTTAGGAAGTTCTTAAGCCTTCTTAAGAAAAATAAAAACATGGAACTATGTATTTGAACCCAAATATAGGACAGGGAAGTCATTTAGCAATGAGCAGTTTTGATGGGATTTCTTGATAATATGAAAAGTATAAAATGACACAGTCACATCCTTTAAAACATAGAAGACACAGAATATCCTTCAGTTGAATATGAATGTGACAACAAAATTAAAAGAGGAAGTAGATGTGTCATTACTTTAAACAAAAATTAAAAAGGTAACCTTTGTCCAAAATTACACCATGACATTCGAGTTCAAGTGTTGCTAAAGTTACAAAGCCTTAACATCAGAAATGCTGGCAGCTGTGAGTTTCACTCAGCAATATGTAGAGCTGAGTGGCCCCATATTTGGTCTAAATACTTTGTTGTATGTTTGTCAAGGAAGACTCTAAGACTTTAAACTTTTGTTACAGCTCTTTTTCTTTGCTCTAAAATCACTAATTAAAGACCGTGATGTGTCAATACAATCAGAGTAGTCATACTCAAGGTTTAGACAACCTACAGTACTGAGGTCCATTTAATCTTTGCTATGAATCACTAGTCCAGACATCTAAAAACTAACCTGTAGACAATTTTTGCACAGTTTCCAGACATTTATCATCCTATAAGCAGTTCAGATCACCGTGTTTTTGTGCGCGTTTTCGTGAGTCAGTCTATAGAGGGATCCCAGCAGAGACGATGGGATCACTCCAAAGCGGCAGTGATCTGAGGCGTCTGATGAGATTTGTCAATGAGTCACAAGCGCAAAGTTATTCTGCTTCATAATACACGGATGTTGCATCACAGTGGCATGTGTTAAACAAGGACAAACAGGACCTGAGGGTGTGGTAACTAAAACTCCTGCCTACTGTTACAGGCAATTTACGGTCATAGTTTAATACTGGAAATGAGCCTACCTTCCTAAATCAAACAAAGATATATACCAAGTACTGTATCTAGACAATAAGATCAAATTCAACCATCAGTTGTTATTAAACACTTACAAATGTCTAATTCTTAGGACAAGAAACTATACAAAATAATGAATATTTTTAAGGAAGAGCAAGGTTTCATAATGTTCCTGGGGAAAGTGATATAGTGCTTTAGATCTAGTTTTAAAGCAACATCCTCTTATATTGTAACAGAGTAATCTACAAAGCATGCAAGTGTAGAAATGTAAAATTATTCAATTCAAACCCTGTCTCCCAGAAATTCTGATTATTTAAACACTATTAATAGGATATTACCTTACCTGAACCATTTCCAGAGAGTTGCCTTAACATAACCATAAAAGCATTATGGTCTCTAATGTAAAATGATTTGGGATATGAATTGTACAGCAACGGATTATAATGCAACAGCAAATTGTTTATTTACAGGGGATTTTTTGGTGCCTTACATGAAACAAAAACTTGTTTAAAACAAAACCACAGAAATCCTTACTCTGAACAACAAAAAATTAAATAATGAAGAAATATATTATTACCAAGGTCTATTGAACACAAACACTGGCAGAGTTGTCAAACCCCCCAAAATAACAAATAACCTACTTTGCGTCTTCCATGACGACCCTTGGGGCTTAATTCAGCGTAGCATTATCGTTAATTTTTGGTTTACTTCCTGAATCCTGCTACCTTTAGGGAAATCGTGAGAGCAGGTGGCTGCCTGTGGAGAACCAGGACAAACATACAATAATCTACAATAAAATAAGAAAATCACTAGATATGTTAATATGTAACTTTAAAGTGTCTTAGGCATCATTTTAAAATTGAAGACCTATCATAATTAAACAAAGGCCTTTTAAGACTTTAAAAGATTTGCACATACCCTGACAACAGGGCCACAGTTCAGCAAACAAAACAGTTTAAAACTTTTGAAAGACACACATTAAGGAGCACACATGTCAAAAAAAGTAAGAACTAGTAAACTTCTATTGACTTTGACTAAAACTAACAGGGTTATACACCACCCATCACCCATTTCAAAATTAGTAAATATCATCAAAGTATCACAATTGGTACTCATATCTAAGTAGTTTCCAGTGTTACTCAGCACTTTTATGTCCTACAAACAAATCACGTTTTCCTGAGAGTTGCTCAGACTATTTTAGCGTGACGCTCCTCCCTCCATCCTCTCAACCTTTTTCTTGTAAGAAACCAGCAAAATAGCACCTCTCACCATGTAAAAGACCAGTAAAATTGTCCAAAAACTAGATAGCTAAAACATGATTTACCTTTTTTCATCAAACAGTTTAAATAATTGAAGCACTTCTATCTCAGATTTGGTAGTATTACAGCCAGCCACAACTGGTTTATGAAGATAAAGTTTAACTGCTAGTCACAAGATGTTTCATACTTCTCTTGAAAGTCAGTTCTCAGTATGTGTGTGCACACTGGAGTTTTCAAGTTGCATACTGGGCCACGACTTAACTATTTTTGCACACGTCTTAAACTGAGATTTAAGCACAGAAAACCCTTCCTCTGCGCATACACCAATCTGCACAATGAAGATCTAATAAAGTGAAGCAACAACAAGAAAAATACATTTGAGTGAAGGGAGACTTTTAACTATTTGCACTGGAAATCCGTTATGTAAATGAAATCCGTTTGAACAGAGTAATTTATGATCATTTCTGTATGACTCCTCGCCCCGCAACTTCTACAACTTCCTGTTTGTGACTTTCTGAAAGCCACAACAGCATCTACTTCAAATAAAAGTCCAGATAGTGTGTAGCAAACTCTATCCAGCTAAAAGATGTTTATAAAATCCAACAAAAACACTGTTATAAATCAAGACTGATTATTCTTCTCTCTTCCCTGCACCCTCTTCATGCCAGATCCTGAGGTTTGGACACAGGACCACGTGCGGCAGTGGCTAGACTGGGCCATTAAGGAGTACGTCCTAGAGGAGGTGGATGTCATGCTCTTCCAAGCGCTGGATGGCAAGGCCCTGTGCAAGATGACCAAGGACGACATGATGCGTCTCACGTCGGCCTACAACGCAGACATCCTGCTCTCACACCTCAGTTACCTCCGGCAGAGTAAGGCTCACCTTGTGTCGAGATCTCTCTCTCCAGCTGACAACATTGTTTGGTTTCGACAATGTAAAACGTTTTGCGGCTAACAAATATTTATCCTAAATGAAAGCAGGATCAGAAATAAAATCAAGACATAAACCTCTCTGGAAATTTCACTGTGAAGTATGTAGCCCTGAAACGATTCAACAATAAAATAGCTAGTTAATAAACATATTTTTTTAATATTAAATGACTAAAACAGTTATTTGATTAAACAAAAACCTCAATCCTTCAGTTTTCAGCTTCTCAAATGAGGGATTTGCTGCTTTTTCACTTTTTATCATTGCAAAAATGTTTTGGGGTTTTGGACTGGTATTTTCTTTATTGTCACTTTGGCCTCTTGGAAATTGTGATGGGGCATTTTCACTATTGTCTGAAAGTAAATAATATATATAAAATATATAAAAAATATTTTCTGCATTTGTTGTTTCCTATACTTTATACTTTATACTTTATATCAAAATAAAGTATCTTATCATAAATTGATTTATGATATCTACATTCCACCCAGGTACTGAGGTCAGGTCAGAACAAAATAATACAAACCACCCTTTGCAATAAAGGGGCACTTACGAGCTCCTAGTGTCATTTGTTGAGGCTGGAAGAATGTCGCTTGAGGCTGAAGTTTGTAGTGTTGTTGTGTACTGAATTTGCATTCTTCATTAACCTAACTCTCTTCTTGCTCTTTGCTAACGCAGGTTTCCTGTATTTGGCATTCTGATATTTTTTTCTGATATTACATCTTTTTGCAGTGTATGTGACTGTAGTTGCAGCAGTTTAGTTTCTGTAAACACATGAGAACATATGGGGAAATGTTTTTATATTTTATAAATGTTTTTTTTTTTCAAACTTTACTACCAGTTGGGTGTTGATAGCCAACAGTTCATTTTCTGGCCCTTTAAAATAATTGAGATGCACTGAAACCAACACCTAGCTGTGGCTTGGTAGCCTATTTGCACTACTGACATTACTGTATTTATAAACAGCTCAGTACTGTTTTAGGCTATAGCCTAATTACAGTTTGAACTACAGTAAGCTGTTCTTTATCAGTACTGTATTATCATATAATGTATTTGAATTGTAGACAGTACATGCCGTACTGTATTTTGTTATTGTCTATATAACATTAATTTATATTCACATAATAAACACAAATTTCAATTAGAAGCATGAAAAAACAAAATTCCATCTTAGTAGTCATATAGTGACCAGTTTCAGCTAGACAGACGTGATTACTGTTAGAGATTTCCACTGTAGAAGGGATGGACAAAATTACACCAAGATTACAATATTATGTGATCCAGTACTCCAGCAACACCACAAACTGAGTTCTCAAAGGTCCTGACAATGTCTGTGATATATAGGTTCTACTTCAAAATACTATTCACAGCTCTTGGAATCTGGTATGATTGATCTAAGAAGAATGTAATATTGACATTTTTTCGGTCTCTGCTTCAGGTAGCCCTACGTTCACATACTCCACAACTCCCACTAGCAACACACCACCACAACAACCCAGACTACAAGTGAAAGCAGGTAAGATCATCCACTCTCCTCCATCACCTCCTTTTCTCAATCAGCTTCTTCCGATGGGGTCCAACATGAGCACACAATTTTTGCTGAAGTTGGAACAGTTTTGGTTGCTTTACATGACCTATTTGTTTAATTGTTTTAGTATTTTGGCACTGCTTTTTTGGACTACACTTTGTCACATAATTATGCACCAATCCGGATTTGAATTAAAACATGACAACATTTGGCTTCTTTTGTTATTTTTGATGTAGCAGATTGGCTGAGTTTTAAGTGCAATCTCTTATTAAATCAATGGAATTAATTTGCCTCAAACTTTTTGATGGTTACCTTTTTAATCATTAACATTTAATGTTATGGGGAAATACAGATTTTTTGGCTACGCTTTTGGCAGCGAAAACAAGTTGTGAACATTGACATATCGTCACTTTTTTAAGTTTATATGGCAAACTTACTATCAAACTTTTGCTTATTTATACATCCAGCATTTATAGAGCAATAACAGCATTCTTTTGGAGTTTTTCTCGCAACCCTGGGGAATGAAAGTCTTACATTCACTCTCATTTGGCTCTAGTTTTGGTCTTTACCAACTCCTGAAGGAAATACAAATTAAAGCCACTTTTAGATGGGGCTTTAACGTCATAAGAAGATGCAGTTATTTTTGCTTCTCTGCTTTAAAAATGTATACCCAGTTTAGAGAGGAAGAAAAATAAAAGGGACCTATAAGCTTGTCACAAGTGTTGGAATTTATACATCACTAAATTTATTTGACAGCTGGAGTTCCAAGTTACTTTTCAGATCAAGATTTTACACAACATAAGTTAAGTGTATAAAAACACACAGCACTGCAAAATTAACCAGTGGTTCCCAACCTTTCTGGCTTGTGACCCACTTACAAAAGAAAAAAGCAACTGTGTTAATGGGGCCCCTTGTCACATTTCAGATGTATGTTAACAGTTCCACCAGAGAGATTTCCCTAAACTTGTCACATGGTTTCACTTAAATAACTTAAGATTTGAAAAAAAGGCTAACAAATTAAGAAAACATTGTATATCAGAACGTTTTTGCATATCTCATTAATCATCTTATGATGTGTCAGATTTATCTTGAGACCTGTAGGATGGGTGTGAACCCTAGATAGCAACCACCTTGACCAGCTGAAACAGTAAAATGATACTTGCGTGTTGATGCAACAGTACGATATAATAATGTTAAATTAATCACGCACAGGATTGATTTCCACAGCACATTTCTTTTGATATTTCAAGAACTTTTTGCTGATAATACGTCTGTACTTTTATGAGTTTGAATGTGTGTACTTTACTTTTTATGGAGTATTTCTACACTGTTGTATTGTTACTTTTCCTTAGGAAATTAATAATAAATAAATCAACCTTGTACTCATATTGTCAAGATCTGTTTGAGTGTTTCTGGGTGTGCCTTAAAGCTCAGAATTCAAGGTCACATTCTCAAACCCCAGAAAAGAGTAAACTACTTGAATGATTTAGGGATTCAAAAAGAATGTGTTGAGTTTCAGAACATATATAGTTTCAAGAGTCTAAAAAGGTTCCTTAGCACAACACTAACCTCAGTTGACAAACTTTGACAAGTCCAAAACTCAACAGCCAGTTTCAGACAGGAAACAGCTGCACCAACACAGGAAATGGGGGGTATGGGTCCTGCTCCTGGGACACAATTCACAATCTTGTGGCAACAGGGGTGGCCTGAACAAAAGAATGCTTGCCCAAGAAACTCTGGGTCATCTTCAGACCTGCAAACTCTTATCGTCTTGGTCTCCATTTAGTGACTTCCTTCCTATCATAGCTGAACTGTCCACTTCAAAGCCTTTTTATGCCACGTGCTTGTCAATGTCTAGTCTCATCCTTGTTTTTTTGTGCAGAGAGCAGCTTTGATGAGATCAGCCGCAGGAACAGCTGGCCGGCAAACACCATGAACACAGTGCCCAAAGGTATGACAACAGACACAAGGAAGATATGAAACCAAACCATGAGTAATTTTTCATGCATGAACAACTACTGGTTTGCATAGAAATTGACTCTCTGTAAATTAAAAACCAGGCCACAGCTGAGGTTCAATCAAAGATTTATTTATTTTTTTTTATTTGTAGGTCCCTCCATGGAGCACCAACACAGCACAAGAGTTACCGAGCCTTCTCCAAGAATTGGGCCAGGTATGAAGGCCACTTGTACCAAATATTTTCCCTATAAAGGTCAATCACTACAAACTCACATCGTACTAGAAAGGACTGTTCAAAACTCTGGAGCTTTATTTGAAATTCAAGCCAAGATCCCCATGTTTCCAAAGACTGGTTCAGATATAAGGAGATATTTAAACAGTAACAGATACAACCACAATAGCAGCTCTGTGAGTCAGTAAATTGGCACAGTAGGTAAATATGCTCACAATCACAATGCTACCATACTTGTTGTCAAGCAGTTATAATGTTCACAATCTTATGTTAGCATCTTAGCATGCCGACATTTCTGATTAGCTCTAAACACGTAAACAAGTAAAGGTGAGGCTGTGGGGAATGTCCCACATCTTGGAGGTATTTAGTCAGAAACCAAAGTATTATGGTATGATGCTGTTAGATGAAAAGTTAAGGGATTATCAAAGTTGTTACAACTCATCCTAAGCATGAATGTCTGTACAAAATGTCATGTTTTGTTTTGACCTAACCCAACATGTCATGTTGTTTGACATCAATATGTTTTATCTAATCTTGAAGGCACTAAAGATGGAATTTAGGAGGGGATTTTCAAATTTCTGTGCTCTACAGATTAATAAGTAACATCTACAAAAAGATATCAAAATCATCATATGCTTTTTCTTCTTTACAGACCCGTATCAGACATTAGGGCCCATTAGCAGTCGACTAGCCAACCCAGGTAAGAATGTAAACTACCACAAGATAAACCAGCAAGGATGATACAAATGAGGCCTTTACACTGTCTGCTTTGGCAACATAAGGGAAAAGCAAGCACCATCTTGCACACATGCACTTAATTTCCAAAATGAAGTAAACATCAAGCAACACCTGTTGTGTCAGCAGAATTGCATCACGCTTACACTGAGACAAAATCTGGCTTCCCTCTCACCAAAATGACTATTTGCCCTGCTGTTTCCTCACAGAAGGCCAAGCCCTCAGCTCATCCAAGAACCGAACAGGCAAACAAAGTCCATACAAGCTCCCTGACCCCAGCGCTCACAGGCCTGTGGGTAGGTTTTACCCCGATGTCTATCACTTCCTCCAAGCCACACAGTGAAAAGGTCACATTTGGTGGGAAATAATAAAGCTGACTGAGAAGTTAGATGTGTCATACTACTACTGGGAAAGAAACCCACACAAAACTCTTAGTAGTTTGTACTTGAGTAAGAGTAGTTTGTTAAAATAAAAACTAAGGAGCTGTCCAAGGTCCTGGAATAGCTGGATCCATCGTGAGGAGTTTAATGTTTTGGATTTTTTCCTTTTTATGCAAAACCCTTAATGCAATTTTAAAGGTTACTTAGTGCTCCTTTCTTGATATTGATGCACAAATGATTACATCCAAAATATTGCCAGCAAAAGTATAAAGACGCTATGACACAAACACTTCACACAGCTACTACAGGTAATTCTGTATATTTTCTGTCTTGCTTTGTGTGACCAACCAAAGAAGTCAGTACCTGATTCCTTAACTCTTCATTTCTTCTCCAAGGTTCGGGGCAGATCCAGCTGTGGCAGTTTCTGTTGGAGCTGCTGTCTGACAGCACCAATGCCACCATCATCACATGGGAGGGCACCAACGGCGAGTTCAAGATGACTGACCCAGACGAGGTGGCGAAGCGCTGGGGAGAGCGCAAGAGCAAGCCCAACATGAACTATGACAAGCTGAGCCGTGCCCTGCGCTACTACTACGACAAGAACATCATGACTAAGGTGCATGGCAAGCGCTACGCCTACAAATTTGACTTCCAAGGTATCTCGCAGGCACACCAGAATCACTCAGCAGAAGGGGGACTTGTTAAGTACCAGACTGAGATGTCTTATGTCCAGCCCTACCACAGCCACCAGCCCAAAATGAACTTCATGAGTGGCCATCCTGCACCTATGCCGGTCTCCCCCGGCAACTTTTTCAGCCCTCCATCGACGTACTGGAACTCACCCAACAGCCCCATCTATCCTGGGTCAGCAATGACCAGACATCCCACCTCCCACTCCCACCTGAGCTCGTACTACTGAGGACGACGCAGTTCAAACCTGAGTGGGATGACACAGGAAGGGAACCTAAATGTGCTATAAATAAAACCAAAACATGCACACTCGAGGATGCACCTGAGCTGAACCCTGTCTGAAATGAAGGTGATATGACGCTACGGTCTGTTTTTATAAGGGCATTATGGTGTCTTTGTCGCATTCTTCTTAAAATGGACACAATGTGGAGGGTAGATTAACTGATGAATGCAGAAGATTGGTATTGTACTCTTCCAAAGGTTTTAAATAAAAGTACTTATGACACAATGTATTCATTGATGTGATTAAGATGTTACGAAACCAAGTTTATTTTGTACTTTGTTTGAAAGTACTTGTTGTAAAGACCAAAGTCATAGCCTTTACTGTTTGAGTAGCATAACTGTTTTGAATCTGTTCTTTTTATTTCATTAGGTCAAAACTGCAGTTATTACATACAATGACCTGACATTTGTAAAAGTGGAATTGTACAGAATGATTGTCATGTAGCAATATACCATTTACTCAATGTAAAGCTAATAAATGATGCTTGTATCTGAAAATTAACTCATGAGTTCTATCATTTACAGATTCTGTATAGAAACTTGGCTTTTTGAGATCATTCTGTATTTTAATTGATTGACAAAAATGCACTGCAAGTTACCACTTAGCTCAACATTTTGGGAAATGTGTTTTTTCACTTTCTTGCCAAGAGTTAGATGAATAGAGTGACACCACTGTCATATTGGCCTGTTTAATATTAAGCTAGAGGCAACAGCTGGTAAACTTAACTTCACACAAAGACTAAATGCAAGGTCTATTTATTCATTTATACTAAGCTGATCAAAAAAAAGAGACTTTGTTGCAAGGGACAAAAGGGCAATTAGTAATAGTATTAAGAGATTTCTCAAACATAATACGTGCACACATAAAAAAAGTTGATTATTTCTTTGAGCTTTTTAGCAATTATGCAATGAGCCACCCAGACTTAACTTATCATTGTACAAACATTAGCTTTATTCATCCAAACCAAAGATATCTTCAAAAATTAAGCGACGTTCTGGGACCTCCTCCCTCTCCTCCTCCACAACAGCAGATCCCTTCACCTGCATCTCCTCACCTTCCTCCTCAACCCACGTCACTCCACCACCTCTGAACGGCCATTCCAACTGCTTCGCTGTGTCACCCACTGGTGTCACTGCTATTGCTTCAGGCTGTAAATAGGTCTTCCGTTCAGTCAACTCTCTGGTCGTCTCGTGTTGTGGTGATGCTTCTGTTGGTGGTGGTGGTGGTGGTGGTGGTGGTGGTGGTGTGGAGGAGATGGTCTTCCTCTTGGAAGCTGTGTTATGTTTTACTTCAGGCTCTATTATCCAGGGCCTGCTACTGATTATTTGGGTCACTGGAAAAAAAAAAATTTGAACATATGTGTTCCAAAATTACAGTAGAAAAATGCGGCATCCTTTTTCCAAAAAAGGCTGGTAGTAAAACTACAGAACTAAAAACTATCAATCCAGTGTCTTACATATAGTAGTATATTTATGTGACTTTTGTAATGGCACAGTTACATTTGATAAGGTGGCTTATATATTTTTTTCCCATATTGTTCCCATGAAGAGACCAACAATGTGTTAGTTGGTGCCTCTATACTTTGCATAGTGACTTATCTACCCGGGTCACAAACACGGTATGGTTTAATTTTCTATTACTCATAATAAATATCCTATAAAACATGTTTTATTATGGAAAATGAGGAAAGCATTGACTCACCAGTGGATGCAGCAGAGATACAGGTGGAGTCGCAGCAGTTGCACACAGAGTCTGATCCATAGAGCTCAACCCATCTGAGAAAGTGATGAAGACGTGATCCCTTGTGTGTCAAGAATTGTACTGCATGTTTGAACATTATATTTCTCATTGTTCAATTTCTTTAAGACAAAAAATAAATAAATAAAAAATAAGCGAACCTTCTTGCTTGTGTATTGTAGTTGCAGGACTTATCTGTCGGTGTTGGGACAGAACTGCCCACAGACATGGCGCAATGCATGTAGAGCTCCTACAAGAGATCAGAGCACAAGATCTCCCTTCATTTAAATGTTTTGCACTCTTAGTGCAGTATTCACACCCGAAACTCCATTTATAGCAAAGAAATTAGCAAAAGCTACAGAAAAACATTTCAACCTAAAAATCTTTGCTCAGATAATAAAGCATCTTTGCTCACCTGGCCTATCATTCCCTTGAACAAGAAGGCATCCACAGAGAATCTCACAGCATCGTTTTTGTATGGGATGAACCTGGAGCGACTGTCCTTGCTTTCAACCATACACCTTAATCAGAAGGAGAAAGTGATCATAAGCGTATACATAGCAGTTTCATTTTTAAAAACTGAGTTAAAATCAATCTCAAGCTCAAATGAGTTGTTTATTACCCAAAGTTTTTCACAACTGTATACTGAGGAGTGGAGGTGTGGGACCTCTCAGGAGTCGCGTAACACAAGTGGACGTATAGTCTTTCGTCTGGGGACACAGACGCGGCCTCGGCCTCAAAGAACATGGGCTTCCCTAGCATGTAGTGAGTTGAATGAAAAATCCTTTCCCACTGAGCTTAAGAAGAAGAAAGCACATTAACAGCTTTAAGAATCCCCCTCATTCATGCAGTCAAAAGAAAACCAGATTTCTACAATCAAATACAAGTACTTAAAGGCTGAGACAAGAAAACCAAAATTGATAAACTCTAAATTATGTTGACATTGTTTAGTTTGAGGGGATTTACTCAGCATAATAATGTACATATATGCCCAAAAAAACAACTTTGTGATAATTTTCTAAAAACATGATAAATCCAAAAAAATTGATTGAGGCGGCTGGAGCCTATCCCAGCTGATACCAGCTGAAAGGCAGGGTACAGCCTGGACACTAGTCCATCGCAGGGCCATACACAGACAACCACTCACACCTAAGGACAATTTAGAGACACCAATTAACCTAGCCTGCTTGTCTTTGGATGGTGGGAAGAAGCCGGAGCATCCGGAGAGAACCCACGGGGAGAACATGCAAACTCCACACAGAAAAGCCGGGGCAACCGGGATTTGAACCCACAACCTTCTTGCTGTGAGGCAAGGCAATAGTTAATTGCTTTATACTGGGTGGAAAACTGCCTACTATACTAGTAGTACTAGACTGTTTCTTTAATTCTCAAACTAACTCTTAAAAAGACTTAAGAGCTCACAGAAATCAATTGGGGCCGATAATCATTTTTGCAGGTTTTACCATTTCGTGGAGTCAAAATGAATTCTGCTCTGTTCTTCATTGGTTTGAAGACCTTGCGCATCCGCATCTTTGGTGTATAGCCAATTTTGTAGGAGTACTGGTACCTAAACCGTTAAAGACATTGTTCATTGTAAAAAAACAACAAACAAAGTGTTAATAAATTATGTTTATTACGTTAGAAAGAACTTCCAGTGCCAATCTTACCTGTTATAATAACATCTAATGGGAACAACGAAGGGCACAGCTCGTCTGACTGGTCCTTGGAGACTTGGTGGGTCATATTGTAGTATGTTTGAATAGGTCACTTGGTTATTACTTATCTGCCAAGAAACAGATCAATTATAAATTGATAAATGAAAACATTGACCTTTAGCGCGCCTGGCCACCATGGATGTCTGTTCAAAATTTCATGTCAATCATATCCATGTTGAGATACTTTAGTTTGGACTACAGGGTGGAGCACCCAGCAAACAGATTACCACCAATCTAGAGAGGCCGTTATCATTTCTAAAAACTGTTATCATGGCTAAAACTCACCGTCCGTTTGGTTCCACACATGTCGAGGCCATATTCAAAATAAAGGTAGTCCTTTGTGGATTTACTGACTTGGCATGTCCCCAGTTTGAGCCGAGACTCTGGGTCACCGCTGCCAAAAACGCTCCTCTGGACCTGCACGTGTATTTTTCTTTGCGTGCACGAAGTCTTCACAGAATCGCCCGAAACGCTGGGCGGACTGGTATTAGGCCGAACCGGGAGCAAGATTTTCCGAACTAGCTCAGGGACAGGCTTCAGTCCGGTGCCTCTGGCTGGAGAGAAAAACTCCTTCTTCACCAGTGGCAGCCTCGAGTCCACAAACACGGGGAGCTGGAGGTATGGAGGCGGCAGAATCGTTGTTTCTATCCGGGAAACCTTTCTTATCACTTGGGATGTCTGATTTAAAGCCTCAAACCTTGGTATTGTTCCTCCATCAGTGGACAACAGCGGCAACACGAAAAACAGTGAAAGGTAAACCATGCCTGGAACTCTTGATCTTGATTTACAGCCTTGATCAGAAATAAAAATTTGTATTCTTGGTAGAGAGTAGCCTATTAGGCTATCTCTAATGTTCTCTTTAGTTGGGGCCAATCAACAGCACCTGGTGGTTAAAAAGACGCCAATTAGTTTAACGAGTAAAACAACACGTGGGATGATTGTGTTATTCTGTACAGACCATTTTCACCCATGTCATGTCAAGAAATGGAACTAATAGCCAATGATGCCTGGTGGTTTTAGCTACTGCAATTAACGCCTGTTTATTCCCTGCTATGACAGGTCAAAACACCTGCTGCGGAAAAAAGGTCCAAAGATAAAAAAAAGTTTGAATACTGCATACACTATTTATTGTTGTTTATTAGTCATATTTAGAAAAAAAAAATCCTGATGTGCTTTAGTTGACTTTTGACTTGAAAACAAACAAAAATACTTTTATATGCTCAAATAAAAAACCCCGGTCCAAACAATATTCCTTATACAATTCTGTCAACCCATATAAACACAATAAAAATACTAATAAACAGCATGTTAATGTCCCAACATTTTCAGACAAGTATGCAACATAACAGTCTCTGTAACTATAAATAGTGAACTATAATATATAATTATGCTAAATTTTACACAGATCAGTTTGAGGACACATAGGGCCAGTGCCACAGGAGCACACACATTGTTCAGATGGTGTACTCCATACAACTCCATATAGAACAGTTCGCAATCTATGTGATGATTTAAATGTATGTTAAAGATTTACTGTATACAGTTGGTGAACAATCAATTAATTTAGTTGACTGTTTGCTTCCCCCAGTTCCATCATACTTTTAAAACTAATTTCTTCTTATTCTGTCACTCCCATCACTTTGGTGTGTGTTCATCACACTGAACATATTTTTTTGTCTAGTTAATCCAAGTACATGAGACACCTTGAAATACAAATGAAGCTGATGCATCAAACCTGATATTTTTTCTAACTACAGATAATTGAAGCGCTGCCTGTAGGTCATACACTGGTCAGGTCAGGTCAGAGTTCCTCAACCAAAGCTAAGTTTTCACTTCTGATCACGTTGAGGATCTTAGTGATACATTATCCACCACATAGTCTGAGGTCTGAAGTAATACTATTTCAACTTTTGTCACATGAATACAGCTAAAATAGCTGTTAAAATCACTGAAAACAATGGACTGACAACTGAAAAATACATTTGACAGTTGTTTCTTTACACTGAATTCTACTACTGCTGCTACGACCTACTCTATAGGTATCCTTTTGGGAGTTTTTTCCTTTTTTCGAGGAGGGTCTAAGGACAAAGGGTAAATACAGCACAGTGTGTTACAGGTAGGCTACATGTCCCATCAATATCATGCGACTATGAATTGTACCAAAAATTCAAATATAACCACTGACTGTGAGACAGTGTCTAGTTATCAGCTCTTGTTCTCTAAGAGTCCAAAGCACTTTTAAGTTTTAAAAGATTATATCCTTTTCCTTATGCATCACAGTGCTTAGGTCTGCTACCTACCTTTTTCAGACCTTCTAGAGACTTTATTTCTAAAAATTGACTTGCAACAAATCTAAAGTTATTCAGACCATCGGAGGAAAGTGAGAAATATACAGGTGCATCTCAGAAAATTAGAATATGTGAAAAAGTTCATTTATTCCAGTAATTCTACTTAAAAAGTGAAACTAATATATTATATAGACTCATTACATGCAAAGTGAGTTATTTCAAGCCTTTATTTGATATAATTTTGATGATTATGGCTTACAGCTTATGAAAACCCTAAATTCAAAATCTCAGAAAATTAGAATATTGTGAAA
>JAPMOB010235122.1:0-18574 GCA_029875015.1 Lepomis gibbosus | reverse complement strand
GATGAGAGATTTCTCTCTCTTTCTCTCAGGCCTGTTGCCATGAATGTTTAGGTTGCAATGTTGCCAGAGCACAAATTCACGTATAAACAATAGAAAATATATAATTAATAAACAATGAAATGACATTATAAAAACTAAAGAAAGAGGAATAAACACAATATAGGCCGATGTTACATTGAAAATATGTCTTGGTTTTGACAAGCAGTAGCATTTTTCAGAGGAACAATTATTAWAATRAACTATTAATGATAATAATGTGATAATTAAGTTACTTTATACAAACAACAATGGTTCTCCGTTTGTTGAGAAAATATACCAATTTTATACCAATACAATTGGTATCGAAAAAAGTGTCGTTCAGGAACCTGTATCAAAGTTGAGTTATCGGTATCAATTTCGAAAATCTTTGAAGGATACCCAGCCCTACCAAAGAGGCTTTTATCATATGTTATACATTATGTGTCATACAAATTAGCATCATGGTAAGAGCTAAGTGAGTTTGGGTCTAACACATGTAGGCTACCATATAACTACAAAGTACATGGTTCATGTCCAGCCGGAGGCCTTTGTTGCATGTTATCCTCCCCTCTCGCTCTCCAAATCTCCCATCCATCTCTCTAATTTACCTTCTAAGAAATATAAAAAAAGAAAAAAAAATATCTTGAAAGCCAAGAGCCAATTAGATAAATATTCCAAAACTACAGATGACCTTTTAAGGGCTGCAATTAATGATTATTTTAATCATGAATTATTCTGATAAATATTATTCATTGACTGATAACCTTTTTAGAATTTTGATGAAACATCTACTTGTACATTTTAATTGATGCCTTGCTACAGCAATGGCAGAGATGACTGGAGTT
The DNA here is from genome assembly GCA_029875015.1 of Lepomis gibbosus. NCBI lineage: Eukaryota > Metazoa > Chordata > Actinopteri > Centrarchiformes > Centrarchidae > Lepomis > Lepomis gibbosus. The sequence goes on along the minus strand of JAPMOB010235122.1, from coordinate 17,711 downwards.
GCTTGCTCAAGTCAAGGCATCAATTAAACAAATGCAGACCCTTTCCTTCCCTGTTAACCAAAAGTTATTTCTCCCCATTTTGTGTCAACTCAGCCCAGAAAACAATGTCTCAGTCTGCTAAATTATGCAATATGCACTCCCGTGGTGGATGTCAGCAGTGTTTGTTCCTCCCTTCCCTCCCTGCTGCAGGCCATCTGTGTGGGCCCGGAGAACCTGCAGGTCATGTACCCAGCCATCTTTGAACAGCTGCTACTTTTCGTGGAGTTCTCCTGCAAGCCTCCTCAGTATGGCAGAATGGAAACCAAACACGTGGCCAATGCCAAATACAACCAGGTAAGGGGAAATGGAATTGGCCGTTTAACTGCTTGGTTTTCATTTGCAGTTCATGTCTTTTTACACTTCGCGTCATTAAAATTTTGGATGGAATACTCTGTTTTTCATTGCTCTTCTCTCTTGAGCCATTCTCAACAAGATCACCCCTCTTCTTTGACATTCATGAAGCACCTCCTCTCCCTCTGACTTTCAGTCTAGTCCTTATGAGGCCATTTATAAGATTGACGGGTTCTTCTGGACCCCCATTAGTAACCCCAAGCCATTTCTCCCTCACATGTCCTCCGTTGTGCTTCATCTTGCTGGCAGCACACAAGCGAAATGTTTCACTTTTCCGTTCACACAACGTTCCAATTCATCATATATATATATATATGTGTGTGTGTGTGTGTGTGTGTGTGTGTGTGTGTATATATATATATATATATATATATATATATATTTATTTTATGATATCACTGTCTTTTTTCTTTCTTACTCCTTGCTGTTCTGAAAACCTACAAATTCCAGCAGGTGCTATGGCTTCAGGGGAATGCTGAGAGCTCAAATCCTGACTGTCTGTCCTGCATGTGGGGTCCAGACTCAGCCCTATACTGGACATATTTGTTGATCTGAATCTGTTTAAACTGTTTAAGTGAGAAGTTCAAACAAAACACCCACCCAGCCAAACAGATGTTATGGGTGGTCTTTATTGCCTTGTTGGCTGGTATCCAGCTTTGCTTCCAATGTCTTGTGTTAGGAGTGAGTGGTATTTCCCTAAATCAGTCCTGGTTATTGAATCTCATTTAGCCAACAAGCCACTGCAAATTCGATACAACTTAAACACCAGTTTAATTGCGATCTTCTCTCATTCTGTTTCTTGGGACTACTCACTGGATAACCATTTTAGATCCAGCTGTTTGCACCGGTGAGTTCCGTCATCTCCTTCAGCCCCCTCTATAGTTGTTACTAAGCTGTGCTGAATGGTGATGACCTACCCTCTGCGGTAGATGAGATATCACGCCGCATGGTAGGCTCTCATGTCTCATCTGCGTCTCTCACTCACTACATGCCCCTTCCTTTCTTGCCTGCCACTAACTGGTGGTTATACCTCTGTGTGCACACTTCCTGTGCAGTTTCATTTTCAGTTGATTTTGTTTTTTTGGTGATGTCCATGTGCACATTTGGTGTTCTGTTTATATTTTTTAAAGACATACTTTGTAGTATCAAGTCATTTTTTGGCTATAACATTTCAGCTGTGGTACTCCATATAAGCTTCACAAAACTTGAAGCAGACTAATAGTCACTTAAACTTGGATGTGTGTATTACTTGTGCATTTATACAAAGTGTGCCTTTAAACACTGCTTTCAATGTGGCTTTGCCAAAAGATAGGGATAACGGTTTTCAAATTTGTTTGACTAATGTCCACTGCTGTTGTATTTTTTCTCTTGTAGGCAGAATGGGTTGCCTTAAACTATGTGCCCTTTGCTGAGCGTTCCTTGGAGGTGGTGGTGGACCTGTACCATAAAACAGCATGTCACAAAGCTGTCATTAATGAGAAGGTTCTGCAGAATATCATCAAGGTATTTTCCTTAGGATGGCGTATTCATGGGGCCATTCATGGGGACACAGCCACGCTCAGATCTTTCTAGCGTCTTATACTTACTTACTTTTGTTTTTATCTCACGGCTCTCATCAGAGTAATTTTCGGCAGCTGTTTTCAGTAATAAAAAAAAAAACTAACTCACTACCAAATGGCACATAGCAACAAGTTGGTGAACATAGTGGAGTATTTAGCGGTTTAAGAACTGGACACTTTTCTCAGATGAACAAAACAGAGCTAAAAGTTGATTTAATATTGTACAGGCATTCATCGGATAGACACAAACACAACTCCAAATGAAAGCTAATCTTGCTAATGTGTAAATAAGCCAGTATTTGTTGAACTGTTTATGATATCAGTGGTAAAAGGTAATAATATGTCAGCGATTGGTTTACAGCTTGTTGCACTTCCCCAAAGTGACCAAAGAAATCAGTTATTGCACGTTGTAACAGACAGACACACAACAGATGTGAAGTAGCCTGCATAGTTCAGCAGTTAAACTGAGGCAAGTGAATAATCATAGTGCCATGTTTTGTCTGTAGCCATGTCTATTAACAGCGTATAAGGTTAACCATGAATAAATGAGGAATTCAATGACTGAATGATGTGATTGAGTTACTTTCCAAGATGATTGGTGTAAAAAAATTTAAGTAATATGTGTGATATCTTTGGAAACCACTAGTTAGTTCTGGTTACTGTCTGAGGAGTTTGGCAATGTCCACAGGCCTCTGGGCAGCCTCTTTAAGCTGACACTGAGTCTTCCATGTTATCCAGTTTCTGACACCTGTGTTTAACTGTTCTTTTCCCATAGTCTGTTTGTAAGAAACCTCAAACTAAAGAGAGTTAATTTGCCAAGGAACTATTAAGCAGGTTCCCTACAGACAAATCCAAATCTAGCCCCCACCCTTTTTTTCCCTCCAAAACAAGGAAGGCGATAGTTGTAAAAGCCTTAGGGAACCCAGCTGTTTTCTGAAAAGAGGACTGTGTCAAAAAGATTAACTTTTCTGGTTTTGTAGAATGACACTTGATTAGCACCATTGCCTGCTGCAAAAATGTCTTGACATACTGCTTTTTGTTAACTCTGTGAACCACAGTCTCATGTTTCAGTATTAATTTTATTATTTAAAGAGTAGAAGGTGAAAGGCTTTCGTGATACTCCAGTTAGTGTTATGGATTTTATCTTGAAGTCTTTCTCTGTGTTTCAGTATCATGATATATTGTTATTGCTGTCTCCTCCTGTCTTTTTCCCTTCACCTCCAAGACTTTAAGAATGCCCTTGGGTTTGAAGTATGCCTGTCCGTCAGAGAGCACCTGGAAGCTTGCTGTTTCGTCTCTGCTCAAGGTGCTGTCTATTGGACTGCCGGTGGCACGCCAGCATGCCTCGTCTGGAAAGTTCGACACCATGTGGCCCGAGCTGGCCAATGCCTTTGAAGACTTTCTTTTTACCAAAAGGTATACATTTAGATCCTCTTAAAGTTAAGTATGCACAATTTGGAAGTCCTGAGTACCAGTCTCATTGTTTCTGTGGTTTTAATTTTATAGCACACCTCCAGATAACGTGTCCATCCAGGAATTTCAGAAGAATGAAGCCATTGATGTAGAGGTAAATACTTGCTCCTAGCATCCAGTATGTCAACATGATTCTGTAAGGCAGCCCACATCATCATAGTGGCCTTTTCATTTTAGGTGGTCCAGCTGATCAGCACAGAGATTTTACCTTTTGCCAATTTCATCCCCAAAGACTTTGTTGGTCAGATCATGGCTATGCTCAATAGAGGCTCCATACACTCACAGTCCCCCTCGTTCACAGGTAAGATATTACTTTGGCAGCTAAAATACTTTGACATCAGCTGTGTTGGTTAATTTTATTTCTGACACTAAATGGGATAGCAGGGTAACCAGCTGGAGGAATCATACTGTAACCATTAAGTGCTTGGTTCATTACAAAAAACCTTCCTATGGCACATCAACAACAATGGTTCCTATCAAACTCTTCATGTGTTGAGCAGAGAGAGTCTGTCCACCTATTGTAAATCACTGGTAAATGGTTTTCTCTGACAGAGGCAGAGATCGATGTGCGGATGAGGGAGGAGTTTTCCAAGGTATGTTTTGAAACACTGCTGCAGTTTTCCTTCAGCAACAAGGTGTCCACCCCACAGGAGGGCTACATCTCTCGTATGGCGCTCTCTGTGCTCCTCAAGAGATCTCAGGATGTTCTCCGACGATATGTAGAGGATGAGAGGTTGAGCGGACGCTGTCCCCTGCCCAGGTACACATACCACTAGATACCTCTGAATAAAAGACATGTTGTACCTGCTTTTGCAAAAAAGGATAAAATGGAAGTTATATGATGTCCAAAAATGGCAAAGGGATGGATGGGCCAGTTCAGAAATTAGGATAATTAAAATATACACATGAAAAGCAAATGCAAGGTTACTTTGCATTTGCTATTCAGACCAAAAATATGCTTTTCAAATTTTAGATGAATAATTTGCATTTGAATGTAAAGAAAGACTGTTTGCATTATTAGACTATTTCAAGAACTTAAAAAATAAAAAATACATGCATCTAAAAATACAAAAACTAAGAAATGTTGTCAGTCAATATAATAGTTTTGAAGATGGGACCGAAACAGCCCGGTATCGAGTAGAACCGAACTGTCTACAGTCAAACCAGTACTTCAGTCCATACCTAGGCCTACTTTATCATTTAACATTTTTATTTGCTGTTTACTTGTCACTGATCGATCTCTGCGTTCCATCACATCAATTAAACGCTTTTGTGGCACAGCAGCGATCAGTTGATTTTACTCACAGAGCCTCTGGCTGCAGCTGCTTCACATGTAGTTAGTTTGATCGGCTAGATGTACACCCTGTCTTTTCCTCTGTTTGTATTTTTAGTGTAGTTTAGTGACTTGTTTAAACAATGCCTTTCCGGTTTTATTCTTGTCACTGTTTTCTGAGGTTTGCGGATCACCACTAAAGGAAAAAGCACTCACGGAGATCTTTCATTTCAGTTTACTGATCGAAAGTTAATAAAATAATCTTCCGTTGTTTACTTTCAATACAAGTATCAAAAAATACCTTAAATTTGTTTCCCAAAAGTTATTTGGTCACTAAAGTATTTCACTCTTCTCTCATTCCTGTATAACACTCCCAAGCTAGATGACCTATTTAGGATGAGGAGCAATGTGATATAATTTCCCAATACTTTTTATGTAGCAGTTATTTGAAACAAAAAAAAAATATAACCTTGCTTGTCCATAACAAAAATAAAAATAATAATAAGCTACCAATCAGGTGACATTTTATGCAAGGCATCAAATGAAGTACTCAATTGTTATCGGTATCACTTGTAAAATTTTAAATTTTACCTGACCCTAGACAATATTACATGTTAAAAATGTTGAATAAAGACTTTTGTGCCTCTACAACGAGCTGTGTGACATCAGCTAAAATAATACTAGTGGCTAGATGCTATATTTGCCAATTCCAGCATAACCATAGACTACACACCCAACTGTCGGTGGTCTGGTTGCATTGTGGGTAATGTAGGAGCCTCTTTTTGACAAAGAAAAAGAGTGTGAAATTAAAAAGACGATATCTCTGGTTCTGCTGCGTCTATTTTGATCTTTTTTAAAAAACTGTTAGAGTGCAGTGCATTGTATAATTGAATATATCATATATTTAAGTTGGTTTGAAAGATACGAACGAGACAAAATGGTCTTTGCTGTGGCTATAATGAATCACTCCTTTCTGACACACCATTGAGTTCACATAAATCTCATAACTTGTACACACTGGTCAGATTTTAACCAAGTTTTAAGAGTTTTCTTATTTAATTAGAATCAAACTACTTCAATATAAGTTCTTAACAAATGGTTTACCTCTGTACACCATAGTGAATAAGTACATATTGAGTCTTGATCTCCTGATTGATCACCTTTAATCTCTTCAGCATCATTGTGTGGATTTTTTTGCTGCTCGTCAGAGCTAAATATCTTTCATTATTATGGACGGGGTCTAATAATTTGCTTACCATCTCCTGTATAGTGGAAAGAAAATGAATCCTGAATAAACCTTTGTACGACCTTCAGTCACCTTTTTCCATGAAATTGTTTGCGGGTTTTTTGTTTGTTTTTTTGTCGGCTTGTGTGATTAATTGTAACTTAATTTTAGACAGATAGGCTTATTATGTTTTATGGAAGGGTACATTCAACAGCTCTAATCAGAAAAGATCAGATATCTAAATAAGATCTTGTGTTTTTTCCGCCCATCTAACTAAAATTACAGGTTTAATGTACTACATTGTTGTAGCTAATAAAGTTCTTTGATCTTTTTTTGTGCTAGGCAACAAGTGACAGAGATTATCTTTGTCTTGAAAGCTATCAGCACTTTGATGGACTCACTTAAAAAGACACAGCCAGAAAATGGTAAGTATCAAACTGTGTCAAGGATTAAATAGATCCTGGAAAGAGGCGACACAATAGGAGATTTTTTTAATGCAATAATGACACCTTATGTATCATCTGTTCATTTCAGATAAATGTGTCAGAGTACAGTTGGGACCATTTTTCAAATGAGTTTTATCTCTAATCTGGGTACAACTGTTTGTTTCCAGCAAGGTCAATTACAAGAAATGATTTATATTTTTTTTTTAATGGCAATAGATTGAAATGAGACATGGTGCCCTTCATGGTGTTTGCATTACATTGCCCTTTATTCAGAGCAGAACTCATTACCATATCCCTGTGGTAATTGTATCAAGGAAATTATTTCATTGATTGCCTTCTGTCACAATTCATATTCTCTTTTTACTCTCCCACCCATCCCCACCCCTCCTGTGTCTTTTTTTCCCTCTTGTTCTGCGATTCTTTTGTTTACCGCCTGCAGTGGATGGCAACACGTGGGCTCAAGTGATTGCCCTTTACCCCACACTGGTAGAGTGCATTACATGTTCCTCATCTGAGGTGAGCTCAGCCTTGAAGGAGGCCCTGGGGCCCTTTAAAGACTTTATGCAGCCACCCGTCTCCAGAGTCCAGAACGGAGAGTCCTGACCAGGCTCGGTCTCAGCTCTTTGTTTTTTATAATGGAGAAATCTTGAATGTGTCTTTGCGACCCACATGCTTTACAAGTGCACAGACATGAACTCCACGTGAGTCCCATCTACGGTGAAATCAAGCAACCCACGGTGAACAGAGATTCGAGGCCCGCCCGGACCACGTTAATGACGCTGACCTTCATATGCATCATCGTATGCTTTTCATATGACCTGATAACACCTCTCCTTCCCCACCATTCTCATACAGTCTGACTGCACTCTTGTGTTAACTACAGAGATTTAAAAAAAATTGCAGTGTTGCCTCTGGGTTTAGTTTGTTTCATGCTCCTGACGAGGCCGAGTCGATGTACAGTGTGTGGTGATAGTGTTGATGATGTAATTAAGAAAAAAATGCAAAAACTGGGGCTTTGTTGATCTCAAAAATGAACACTTAGACTTTTGCAACATTTTCAACAGTGAGGATTTTATGCAAGAAAACAAATCTTACTGTAACATTCCATGTCATCTATAGCCAGCCATCTGAGAAGGGATGTACTTGTCTGTATAAAATAAATGGGACAATTCTACAATCAGCGCTGTGCTGTGAGTGTGCTCCGTTATAATGCATGTTAACTTCCTTAACGTACCACAAGTAAATTCATTTTTTAAATCTGCTAATTAATATCAGTCTTTTTTATTTTTGTGCTGTTTTTTAGGAGAAAACCAGCATTAGAATTATTTCATCATATATCATATTGGGGTGAACACTCGTAAACCTATTAAGCAGTTATTTTATCTTTTATATAAATCATCTTAATATTCTGCTTATAAATTATTTTGATACAATGTGTATCATGGGTCCCCAAGCATTTTAAATAAAGGAAAGACCTTATTTTTAGATGTGTCCCTAGACTCTTCAGCAGTTTCGTGATTGAAATACAAACCAGTATTTTAAAATATAAAAACACACAAAACACCAGCTATGAAACCTATTGCCTGCAGGTGGCATAAGTGTTTACATTAATGTACTTTGTTTGCCTGAAGGTGGCGCCATTAAAATGTCTACATCTGCTGGTCGAAACTGCTGCCTTTGTGTCCTACTGGTCAGTGGTTCTCAAACCTTTTCATGTCAAAGACCCTTAAACTGACAGATTACATCACTGACCACCATTTGAGAAGATTTTGTCCCGGGGTCCCTCCATCTGATAGGATTATTGCTTTTAGATGTTTTATTACAGTGTCTATGAAACCCATGACCACAATGGTCATAAGTCCTGTCATTGTGTTACTTATGGATGGAATTACAGTCAAAAGAAATGATTTCTCTTGTTGCTGGGGACCTGACCTCTGGAACCCCCTAAAGGACCCCTGGGGTTTCCAGTGTGAAACTGTCATAATGACAACTGAACAGCTCTATCTTGTGGAGAGTGTGCAGGCAGTGAAATGTGAACTAGTGAGTTTGTGACAAGAAACAAGCCAGTTCTTCAAATTATGTTGGGATGAATCACAGGGAAAGTATATATTCATCATATTCTGATGTTATTGTAATGCAGCCTTTACATTTATTTTCTGTCTGAAAAGCATAAGACAGAAATATTTTTTGATTTGTAGTATTTTATGAACACCTTGCTTTAATTACAAAAATACCCCACATTGTACTGATATGTATATACACATATCTATACATATTTGATTACTTACTTAGTATAAAGTGTATTTTTATTTTCCTGATAATATTTCAAACATTGAAGCTCTGGTGTTCAAGATAGTACTGTATGGGGTGTTACTGTGCCATAGGTGGGCTTATAGTTACAACCGGGAAACCTCGAATAGAAAACCCCTCCTACACACTTTACTCCTTCACACCTCTTCAATGGTTGTGCTCAGTGCCTACACTCAAAATTACATAGTTAGTCGCCCCTCCATACTGTATGGACCCCTCTGCTACCTCTCAGTGTCCCCTAGAGGTCCCCGAACCTGAGTTTCGTATCGTCCTGTAGGTCATATGAGGGGAAGGCAACGTTTTGTGGTTGCACTGAAGAGGAGGAGGGAGTTGGTGTACTTGGGCGGGGTTTCCCTCATATTTCAAGTCTGCATAGAAGAGGAGCGAAGCGGTAGAGGACGGACCGTCTCTGGCTGCATGGGAATGTCGCTTACAGCTTTCGAGACGGTGTATTTATTTCTTTCAAGATATTCTTCGTCTTTTCTTTGATATCCTCGTTTTTGAATCTCTCTCTCGCGCATTTTGACCACGTACTGGCTGAGGTAGTAGTTTGTGCTGTTGGTTGGGTTGTGACTCTGCCCGCTATGGAGATGACTGCGCAAGCTACTGCCTTGCTAGTACTGGTGCCTCCACTTCAGCCAAGGAGAAAGCCCTGCTGCTCTCAGCGCTGTTAAACGGTTGTAACAGGTAACATACCATTGCACACCGTTTGTGCTGCAGTTTGCTAACGTTGCCGTGTTTTATTTGAAACCGTGATTTAACTGCTTTTAAACGGGAAATTGCTTGTGGTTGCATTTTTGAGATGAAGCCGTTTGAGAGCTGTATCATGTTTCATCAAATAAAATACTGAATGATTGTTGGGGGAAAAGCACTTTGTTGTATGCAGTTTTAATTTTACACCCAGTCCTAATGTGAAATTTAGACTCAACATGCATTTTAATTTGTACCATAATGCCTTTTTTGCAGGATGGAGGAGGAAGCTTGCATGTGTTAGCTGGATATCCGATATGCAAGTTTTTTTTTATAATTTGTATGCACATTTAAAAAGGCACGAGGGAGTCAATATCGCGTATGGGTTTGCATAGTTTTCCACCACCTAAGGCGGAATGGGCTGTGTAAAGCATGTAGGTCAGCAGTACTGTTGCTATGAAGAGAGGAGTGACGTGGCTCCTGCTGCCCACAGAGGTATCCTACAGTACATCTGCTCTCCCCTAGCCCTTTGTTGATAATGCTACCATCAGACACTGGTGCAGATAGTGTGTATGCTCTTCATGCACCTAAACACCTCTTACAGGCAGGGCATTGCTCAGTCGTAAAGCTGTGCAGCTTCTGGCACTGTTAACCTAATAATCTGATTATTGTGCTGGGTGTGCTTCAGTACTTGAACTCTGTGGTATGCACAGATAGACACGCCACATGACCTAACCCCCACAGGCGTTTCAACAGTAGTGTCCTCACTATTGAGGTCTGGGAGCAGAAGCGCTGATATGGGTCATGCGTTGTGAGTTAACCTTTTAAAATCCTCCCTCTGCTGCCCAACATCAGCCAGTTGCTCTGTATCACATTAGTATGAGCAGTCAGGGGTCTCTTGATGGGGGTGGGGACCAGAATGGCTAATAAGCTTTGTTTGGCTGCAGGGGCCAAGGCAGCCTGGGTCGATGAAACCGTGCAGGGGCAGCCGTCTTGTGTTCAAACCCCCACAGCCAAGATGAGAGCACGCCGCTCAGTCAATGACAGATTGAATCCTGCGTTTGACCTTCCAAGAAGACTCTCATGAAATATTTATGAGTTCACACTTGATAGTGTGTTAGGCAGAGTTATGTTCATCTTGGGCCACAGTTCTGTCCACAAGCATCTGTGCTGTAGAACAGATTCCACTCCAGATAGTCATTGTAGAGATACGCGTAGGATGAAAAGAGGGAGTGCTTTTCCTTTGCAGAAGAAGCAGACATGAGACTTGTAGTTATTGTCAAGCCTGTTGAGTAGCAATTCTACAGGTCTGCATTTAATATATTCAAATAAGTGTCTGTCTCATGCAAGAAATACAAGTTATCCAGCCCCCAGGGTAAAGCCAAACATCATTTATCATATCCTGACTATAAAAAAGAGCCAGCCTATGGACAAGTGAGCAGTGCAGAGGCTGTCCATGTCCTCCTCATCCATCTTGTGTCAAAGCTTTCATTTGAGCCGGGCTGCAGATAAATCATACTTCAGGCAGCCAAAGCCCTAAAGCAGTAAATTAAAGCCCCCTGTGGAAAATCTGGCCGCTCAGATGGGTATTGCAGCTGCACCGCTGAAACAGCCGCACCCATGTCCTGACAGGACAGTTAACCCTCATGTGTGTACTCTATGTTCACCATGTGCCTTCACACATGCTTCCTCTGTAATGCAACATTTTTGGAATTAGTGCTGAAACAACTAGTTGATCAGCTGGATAGTCATTTATCAAGCAAATTGCCAAACATTTGCTGCTTACAGCTTTGCGTATGTGATAGCTGAACTCCTTTGTTTTATATGAGTTTAAATGGGGCTGCAAATAATCATTATTTTTTTCAATTAATTGAATAATAGTTGGGTCTGTAAAACATTACAAACAGTGATAGATGCCATCACAATATCCTAGAGAACACGGCTATTCAGTCATTAAATTGCTTTTTTTGTCCAACACTCAAAATGCCCCAAATATTAATATAAATGTATAAAGGCCAAGAAAAGCAACATATTAAACGCCTCTTACCATCAAATGTCTCAGCAAATGTGTACTTGAAAAACAATGTTCTTCACTTAAATGATTTATTGATTGAAAGCAGTTTGCTGCTGCGCTATTTGTAAATTTGGTTATCTTTGGGTTTTGGACTGAGCCTTGGGCTCTGAGAAATGTTCTCATTCATTTTCATATACTAAATTATTAATTAATTTGAAAGTATTCAAAACAATAATCACCAACAATTAGAGCTGAAATGATTAGTATAGTCAGGAAATTATTTGGCAACTATTTTCACAACTGAATCGTTTTTCAATTTAAAATGACAAACATTTGTTGGTTCCGGTCTCTCAAATGTGAGGATTTCCTGCCTTTTATCATCTTATGATAGAACTGGACATCTTTCAGGTTTTGAACTGCTTATTATTGAGAAAATGAATGCAGGAAAAAGCCCATGTAAATAAATAGAATCAATCTTATCGTGTCTTTTCATACAATCTGCTCTGAAAGGAGGATTGAAGGCTGTGGCCCCAACAGCACGTCACCTTTCTAGTACAAGAGATGAGTATCGTGCTGCAAGCCCACTCAGCATCTCCCTCAGATCTGTCCACAGGTAGGGCGGGAGTGCTGTAACCTTGGAAAAACAAGCCACCCACAGGAATGACTGTCATCATTGCCGTCATCCAATCTGGACCACACACACGTGTGGAGAGTAGGAGTGGAGTGCCAGATCAGTGCTGGCTAACTGGAGGAGGACGCAGCAATGGGCTGTGGGGACCAGATGGCCCTCCAGCTCCTGCAGAGTACCCAGGAGTGTGAGACTCCAACAACAGCACATTATGATCATCTGAGTGCGTCAAGGCATTCACAATGATATATATGTGTGTGTCATGCACACATAACTTTATCTTCACGCGTGGGTGGGATAACATAGATTGAAAAAAACTGAGTTTTTAAAAGTGATTGTTTACAATTTTTGTAAATGTGTGGTCCTTAAACCTTTCCTGGGTCTCTGCCATGTTATGCCTCTGAATTTACTTCCATTGTCTTACATACTTTAGCTTTATCTCAGACGAACTTTTTACCAAAAAAATAAAATAACGAGGAACCAGTAAAGCAGACATGTACTATTCACCACCAAAGCTATAACACAGTACTTGATAATATGAATGGGGAAGGCCACAGGACTTTGTTTACTAAAATTCAGTCAAAAGTACCTGCTCATATTAAGTTGTGTTGTGCAGCAGTACCCATTAATTGATCTCACAGATCCGCACAGCTTTCTAATATAAATGTGTGGACTACTTGAAAGTTAATCTCCCCATTTTCCATTCTGCAAAAAATAGTAATTCTATTTTTATTAATGCTTGAGTGATTAATGCTCATGATCCCAGTTTTAGATGCCTAGATGTACCTTTTTTTTGACGAGTTACAAAATGCTTTGTAAGGAATAAAGGAGACTAAAAGATCCTCCATATAGGCCGTTTTCACAGAATACGTCACAGTCGGAAAAGCACAGGTGTAACTTGTAAAATGAATGATGACTAAATTCCATTTAGCTGTGTCAGTTTCAGGGTCCTGGTGTTGTGCATGCAACTGGGACTCTTGGGTAGAAAGGAGCCATAGTTAATGTTATTAGCAACACATGCCCTTTTCTTGCTATTACAAGTCAAAATGATTGCTGTGAAAAATACTTATTTTAACCTGCTATTGCCATAGGTCCATCTAATGTGCATTTTTTTCAGAGATAAAGAACTACAAAAAGTAGCTGATAATGTTGGATACATCACTGTCCGATACAATTGTTACAATAAGATTTTACTCTACCCGTTACCAATCTGGACCTCTGTAAAAACCGGCAGGAAAACGTGCCACTCTACTAGCATAGGTTTCACAATGTTAGTGTCACAGTATGGTCTTAATTCTGTTTGAGGTATTTCCACCCTACAAAGAATAGAGTTTTGGGAAGAAATGTGATAATTTTGGTGTATTTCTGAATAATTTGGGAATCAAATGTTAGCTATTAGAAGCAGCACCCAAAAACAAGCTCAGCAACGCTGGCTTTCAGAGGCAATCTCTAAAGGGTACTGTATAAAAGATCTTGGAGAACATGCTGATTCACACCAAACCTTTGAGTAATAGGAGGTATATAATACAGGTTGTCTGGTGCCAAAAAATATCAGATTTCCTTTCACTATTCACAACCTAAAGAATATGGAATGTGTTATGTTTAACAGGGTACCTCTGTCTTGTCATCAACTATGCTGTATCTGTGACTTAATTTGCATGTTTTGTCTCTCAGGTATTTTCAAGTAGTATTTGGTATCACAGTAGTTAGCTAGTACTTAAGTTTCAACTTAACATGAGGAAGTTATTCATCATTGTCCCACACTCACTTTCACTTAGCCTACTGCATTTAATTGTATGAGTTGTTGAAATGGGGACGAACTTCTCTTGCACATTTTTCCTTGTCATGTTATCAAGTTGTCTTTCATCATCTCGGGGTGTGTGTGCTCCAGTAGTCGAATTACGCCCCTCGCAGCACCTTCGACCATGAAATCTTCTGTCAGGCTATTCTGTGAACTGATACCCTTCATCCACATATTGCTCTGGGACTCGCTTGACACGGTTTGTAAGAGTGGTGATGGTCTTATTCTGTATAGTTTGGAGGAAGTGAATTTGTCCCCATTCGAGCCTAGAGTCTCTACAAAATACATTGCCTTTTGGATTTGACACTCAAATATCTGAATATACAGAATTTGATTACATCTAAGCTGCAGTTTAACAAAGTGCAGGCAGTGGTGAAATAAGTATTTAGAGCTTTTACTTTAAGTTAAAGTCTCAATCCCAGAGTAAAATTAATTAATAATGTTAGAAGTAAAAGTCCTTCATTCAAAATCTTACTTAGGTAAAAGTATTAGCATCAAAATAAGCACTTGTACTGAAAGTTAAATGCTAAACAGCTAATTTCAGAATATGTACGTCACTTTAATAATGTAGTTGGTTAAGGTGGGGCTAATTGTAATTTATATACTAATGGGTGGCTTAACCTATAATAATATATTTATTATTAGTTCATTTATATTTTGTATTAATAATCTACTAAGAACATTGAATGTACCTGTAATCTTTCTGTCACTTTCCCCATTTGTTTGTTTACTCCCACATACTTGACACTGTTCTCATACAAGTGGATCCCTGGGCCAGGATCAGTCAACATATTGTATCTTGTTTTACTCTCTACAATACAGTTAATACACAAACCTCTGATACATCAGATTAAAATTCAAAATGTCAGAAACTGTCCATTTTCTTTAATAGAGCAGGAAAAAATGAGCATGTAAACAATTTTTACACTGTTCTTGGTTTCCAAAACAGTACAAATTACATCATTTGTTTCAGTAAGATGTACATCACTTACAATAACAGAAAAGAGAAATAGAGAATTATCCACTGAAGACGTTATTTACATTTTTACAATTACATTAAGTTACTCTGTTCTATGTTTCACCCGTTTAGCCACTGGTACAACAGTTGATATACAATATTTGAGCACAATGACTAGAAGCTGAAAACTTTGCCTAAACTTAATATACTACACTGTTGAAGATTTTAGATTTTATAGACACACCAGGTAAGCATTGTCTATTTAACTGTCTGCAGTGATAGTAATATGTATACTTCCTTTTAAGTGAAATTTTAAAAATCAGAAAGTCAGATTTTAGAGGCACCTGCTATTGATAAGGTTGGGTTTATTCTAATGGGAAAATATTTTCAACTGATACTGAGAAAAGGTGCAAAGTATGAATATGTAACTAAATAGTGGCACAGGCAGCAGGTGATGATGTTGCATGCAAATTTAAGCCAATTAAGAGGACAATGACAACTTATGTTATGTGTAATACAATGGGACAGAAAATAAGGAGGTAGATGGCTGATGGTGGATTAGTACAACAAAAATACTTTGTTTTTCCTTTTTAAATCTGAATGAATGCAAAAGCTGGGCTAGATTTAATAGCATGACAAGATAGCAGAGTCACACTGTAGCTGACAACAAAATATTGAAGGTTACTCCTGTGTGTTTTTACTTCATAAATGTGATTCTTCATTTTCCAAAGACGCCATTTTTCCTTAATAGTGAGTTTAGTATTGCTATGCAAGAGGTGCAAATGAGCAAAAATGGCAAGGGCAGCTTTAGGAGAACCAGCTGACATACTGTCTAGAGAAGGCTTGCAAGTTTTTTCACCTTTGGACTTACAATTGCACATGACTGAACTTGGCTAATTTAAAAGTTCTACATGGGACAGAGGAGGTATGATTTAATATGCAAGACATCAGTCTTCAGGTTTGATTTTTCTTTTTCTTTTTTTTACACTGTGCAGGTGTTCAACCAAACATACACCTTGGATTATTTACATTTTCACATTTATAAATATTGTGCATTAGTTAGTAACAGCAATCCTGAGATGCACGTCACCATTTCATCTATAAGGGTCCATGTTCTCAACCTTAGGCATTGCCCCAAAACAAGATTTACGATGGCTTCCTTGAGGTAAAAAAAAAAATCAGAAGTGGTACTCTTTAACAAGTTGTTTCATAACTTGGTTTCTTGAACAGATTCTTTTCTACAAAAAGGATGAGACAAAAAAAGATCATCCTGATTGAGGATGATCAAGAGGAAAACTGTTCGGACAGAAATCCCATCTCTGGCCTGAAGCAACTCCCTCAGCAGAGGAGGAAGTCCACACTAAAGCACTTAAAAAAGAGCACAAGGGATGAGGGAAACTGCATAAGTGAAATTGGGAGGTCAAGGCAGACTTATGTTTCATTGGTGGTTGTAGTTTCGTAGCTTGGCTAGTTCTGCTTGATGCCGTACATGAGGGGAATAATGTAGACAGAGATGTCATCTCCAGAGCCTAATCTGTCGTTGGCTATCCTCCAACATCGATCCTTCAGCACCCCTCGTGCTCTCATTATGAGGTCTTGAGCTGCCATTGTGTACCTGACATAACAAAAGAGATGAATGATTATGTTGTCGTCATAGTATGGTGATATACAATAAGATAAATGGTCAGATCTGATCATAATTATGCACAGTATTTGACTAAATAAATTTGCCTGCAGTCAGATTTGAAAAAAACAGAAAATATTAGTGAATTAAGCTCACAAGAGAACAAGAGTCAGAGTGGCCCGTTAATAGTCACACAAACTTTTCCTAGACATCAGAGAATTACTTATCTGAATATTTGGAAATTTGCATAATTGTAATAAGATAACAACGTTCATCCCCTACAAATAATACAGGGGTGAGATGAAGTTCAGCCCTAACTTGCAGCTGCAGCTGTGTGATGAGAACGTGCCTGTGCTGGTCGTCCGGGTCGCAGTTTGCCAGGAAACAGGTGACTGCTTCAGCTACTTCCTGGTTCGAGAGAACATCCCACAGACCGTCAGTTCCCAGCACCAGAACGTCATCAGCTCCATGCTCGCACTGCGCCAAAGGGTAAACCTTGACCTGAAGGTAAAGGGGAAAAAAGATGCAAGGGCTGAGAGATGCATGGTTTCTAGGAATCATGTCAAATCATGCCATTGCATTTACGCAACATCGGCAGAATGAGAAGGGGAAAAACAACCCATATTCTCCATGATCACGCATTATTCAAGGGGGTTAGTCCTAGCGCTTATGTTGTAGTCACATCAGACTATGAAACGTCAGATTAAGCAAATTATGAGAAATCAGATTTTTTTTAACTTTCCATTCATGGTATCATGCCATGCAGCCAGAATTGGTTTTATATTTTTCAGGTTTTGTGATTTCCGCTTCTTAAATTTCTGCCTACAATACAATGGAGGTAAACTGAAATCTATTGGTGGCACTCAAACAATTAAAAAAAAATACATTAAAAAAGACTACAGGCACATACGTGGATTGGCACAGCCGTGCTTTTAGCTAAATGCTAATGTTGGCATGCTAACATACTCATACTGACCATGTGTTCCAATTCCATACTACATACTATCCCCATACAGTATGAACTAAATACTAATATTTTCAGTTTACTGTTCTAATAATTATATAATAATAATAATTGCCTTTATTGTCATTGCATATAACAACGAAATTACAATTGCACATTCCCCTGGTGGTGACATATAATATGACAAGACAACATAATAAAACATTGATAAAATAAATACATTATAAGAATGGTAAATAACTAAAAGTCACCTGAAGTGCAGTGCAGTCTAAAAAAAGTCATGAGTTTAGGTGTTTTATAGCATTTGGATAAAAACTATTCAAAAGTCTCGAAGTGCGACCCTGAAAAGATCTGTA
>JAPMOB010235121.1:0-10690 GCA_029875015.1 Lepomis gibbosus | reverse complement strand
TTATGTCAGTTGTTGCAGTTAAACTGCCACCCTTTTAATTAACACTTAAGCACTGCTGAGAGGGCAACTGGTGTGTACACACCAGCCATGGTCAGCCATGATTTTCGTCATGCACCACTATGCACCTGGAATGCTTTAAAGTCGGAAGTTTCAACTGGGAAATATCCCAGTTCCGACCAGTCTCGAACGCGCCATAAGGTTTGATCAAAATTAGGGCTATCATGTCTGGAGGTTGGCAGGTCTCCTGACCACACTGTTCTGACCATGATTATTGACTTGGCTTTCCATCTACACAAACATGTGGCTGTTGAACTTTTAAAACAAAAGTGTGATTACCCCGACCCCTGCGGTGGGATATGACATACTGTAGAAGGCCTAAAATGAACCGACCTCCAAGACCGAATATCACTCCAAACTAATGTGAAAAGTTGGCAGCCCTGCCGCCAAGCGTAACAATCATGTTTATGCATCTCTCTGTCAAACTTGATGAATGCCCTCATTGCTCCTTTAATGAATACAATGATGCAAACATTAAACCTTTAAAAATGTATCCAAAGTTTTTGGTAATCTTGGTCAATAAGCTGACTGAACACTTTCTGGGGAGTTTAAAGGAAGTCTCATGCCAATAAGTCCTCAGGAAAATGGAGAAATACCCCACAAAATATAAACAAAAGCACGATCAATCCATCTTGCCATTTAGAGAATGTCAAGTTCTCAGGCAAGATTAACATGGTTTGCTCAAAGTAATACCAGACCGCTCACTGTTTTTAAGTGGGAATTATTGTTTTGTTCCACTGAAGATGAAATATCAACTAATCTACACACCTAAAGACACAATCCACAGCTATACAGCAGCATTAAAAAGTTACTCCAATGACACAGGTAGATTTTTTATAAACAACTCGATAAAGCACAACAGAAACTTTTTGTTGCTTTAACATCAGTGTGTCTATTTCCTGAGGGTGAGTGGAGTTTGTTTCGAATTTTTTAATTTAAATATATATATTTTAGACATTGTAGAATTTTTTAAATTTTTTTTTATTGCCTGGTAAAATCAGTTCATTTGAATCTATTGCCCCGTAAACAGTTTTGGTCCTGGACATGTTGTTCCCGTCTGGAACAAAGCCAGAGACAGACGCAGCTCCACTAATAGCAGCAATGTGTTAATTGCTTTGGGAGACTCCAGCAGCAGCCTTGATGTTCTTTCGGTTGAGTGCAACAAGCTTTTAGTTAACAGTTGTACATCAAACTGCTCTCTTTTAGCTTTTACACATGGTTTTCTGTGAAGATTTAATGGTGTTCACCTGCTCCGGGATGCCTACCCATATGTCATGTTTGGGAGGAAGCAATTCTAGACCTCCTGTCCTGTTTCACTACAGACTACAAATGGGTTGTTTACCTATTAGCATAAGTGTTTATTTCCATATTCATCATATGTTTTGTTTACATGCAATTTCATGGTAAACTTTATCGGATTAACAATCAGAATGTCTCTGGTTCTACTTTAATGCCTTCTTGTCTGATTTTTTTTTTTTTTTTTTTTTTTGTAGTTTTCAGTAGATTTTTGTTCTGATGTTTTGTATCACGTAATTGAATGACATAATGATGAAGGGCCTGCAGCTGTGATAGTGAGGGTGGGGTCTATAAATACAGGATGGTAAAGTTAAATTATTACACAACACTGAATAGGATGTTTCTTTGTCCCCCCTTTGATTATAAATACAATCAATCAAAAGTACTCTATTTGAATCTTCTGTGTTACAGGAAGCAGTTGGGCAGTCAAAATCATAGCATTAACACACTACCAGTTTGAGATAGAGGTTAGCCGTTAACATCAACCATGGTTTACAGCAGTTACCAGTAATTTTACCAATACAATGACAAATTGTGATGCACCCAACACTACATTTGCTCTGTGCCACTACGGTGAAAAGGTCTGGCAAAACCTTTGTGAGAAGAATACAACTGGGTTGTTTGAACCTTCAAAAAATCATTCTGTGCCATATAAATGAACAAATATAATTTGTTCATTATTATTATTACTGAAAGCACAATTTGTTCTGAGCTCTAATAATCAACATTTTCTCAGATTCTGATTTTTTTAATTTATTTTTTGGTTCATTCTGTTCAAAGTTGTCTTACGTGCTTTGCTTTAAAAGGATTATAAAGACAATATAAACCTTTTACCATAGCTTAAAGCAAGTTTAAAATTGGACCCAGGTAAGATGGCTGCCATATGGTTTCATCCCGAAATGGCAAATTATGTTGCATCTAGTGTCTGTATGTCTGTATGACGCTACAGATGAGTCTTAAAACTCAAGACACAGAAGACACAGTCTACACACTGACCTTTTCCTTTCCCATATTCCCACCTCTTTCTCCCTCAGTTTCTTCCTCTCACACACTCACTCTGCCTCAGTCACTCATTAATTCTCCAGTTTTATCACGCTGTTTCAATCTCTCACTTTCTCTCTCACACATACTCAGACTGTCTGTTTTTTTTTCCTCTCACTTTCTGCTCAACTCCACCTCTTGGCTCAAACACACTCTCTCAAACCCTTATTCACTCCTTTCACTTCTCCCTCCTTTTTGGTGCCCCTTTTCAGTCCTTTACTGTTGCCCCAGCGCTCTGAAGGACCACTGTGACTGACACTGTTATGGTGGTCATCTGAACAACTTTTTGTCTCAATTGACCTCTGAAGAATAGGGCTGGAGCTGTCCATCCAATCTCTCTCACTCTCTCTGTCTCTCTATGGGGCCAATTTAGCTCTTCACCAGTAGACTCACCACAACTGTAGGCAGGCAGCTGGAGACAGGGGTGGGGGGTGTAGGATGATCATTATCACCCAAGCTGCAAAACCAAAGCTGACGACATATTTTACCTGCTGTTAAAAAACCTAACTGAAGCTGAAGCCCCAGAGCACCCTTTGCTTCCACAGAGTTTTATTGAGTTTGAACTTCAGTTGTGTCTTTGGATGGAATTCTTTAACAACAAATCCTTAAGATAAATAGTGTCAGTGACCACATTTTTCCGTGATATCCAGTATGCTACTTCCTGGTTTAAACTCAAGACTGTGAAAACTCAGGGAACATTCATGATGCAAAAAACAGCGCGAATACAGGCCTGTATTGTACTGAACAGAATTAAACTGGGTGGAATGACTTGTTCACGTTGATAAAATTTCACAGTTAAATGATTTTGTGACATCTCCAGGCAGACAGTATGTGAGGTTAATTTTACAGGTGTCACAATTGCATAAAAAGTCAATGGAAAGACGCGAGTGAGTGCGATTATGCACAAATTTGCTCTGTGCAGACAAAGTGAGATGAGGGAGAGTGAAAATTTCCTGCTTATCCACAGGGCTTTGTGACACTACATCATAAAGAGATGATAGGAAAGAAGGAGAGAGACCGGAGGAAATTAACTCTTGGAGAGTACTGAGATCAGTCGGAGGCTGAGCTATCATACCCACACACAGGCACACACCCAACCATTCTCTGTACTGTATGTACATTGCTGACGGTTTATTCATTTAATAAACTTAATACATTTAATAAACATCACGCAAATAATGCATAATTATGACAATATAAATAACAATTTAAAAGATTACGATTGTTGCCGATGCATCTTTTCCAAAAGTTTGTTTTCAATGAAGCAGCTCATGCCTTAATGAACTAGAAGGAAAATGCAAGAGATTTTTCTTGTTTAATTTGAAATACTATTCATTTTTGATGTGACAGCATACTATTGTTCTAAGTGGTTGTAACCTGTATTTCCATTTCCTACATTTGGCTGTCAGTATACCTACATTATCTTACTAGCTGTCACTCTTTTACTGCAGATAAAGCATTTCCAGAACAGTAACTTGAAGATATTCATCTTGTATCTTAGAAAGTTAAGTGCAGGAACATTCACAACTACAAATATCAAACATCAATCACCAACTCACACAGCAAATCCACATGTTGCCAATATAGTCGTCTGTTTGTGTCAGTCTTAATCTGATGGAGAAGCTGTCACACACTCATCATTTGCATAAATTCACAGAAAATAAAAAAATAAAATCAACACTGCGTGTTTGCACGCATGATCAAATGCAGGCACATCCATGCTGGATTACAACATCTGTTCATAATATCATTATGTGTTTTCAGGACAGTAAAACTGATAGTTATTTGATCACCTTGTTCACCTGCACATGTTGCAGATGTGCATTGTTTGTGTGTTTGTGAGTGCTTGTCTGAAAGTGCAGCAGGGGGACAGACAGATTGGAGAACACAGATTGAGAGATGCAGAGAGAGGGATGAGAGAAAAGAGTAGAGAAAAGTAAGAGGTGAAAATGGTTTGTGTACAGGGGGAAGGTGGGTAATAACCATGTGCTTATCTCTGCCCCGCCGTGTCGTGAGTCCCACAGCCTTGAAAAAAGTAACAGCACAAGGCAAAAAGCTGCTCTGGCCTCCCTGTGATGGAGGGAAATTTACAACCACTGTCACAAGGATCGTGTTTCTACAGGTCACAGCACTCTGTGACCTTCACCATCGCCAGCCCATGGATTGTCAATACAAAGCTCTATTGGCCTGACACGCACAGACACGCACACACAAATTTTATCTCTCCCTCTCTTACACACACACACACACAAACACACACACACACACACAGGCACACAGAAATAGACATCTTCACTCACATGCTCCTTGCCCGTTCTGGTGATACGGTGCTATCAGCCATCAGCAGCTCCTGCCTATGGTTTTAGAAAAAAAAATGTTGGTTTAAAAAACTATTCAGGGATAGAGTTGGGAAACTGATAAATACCAACATATGATAAATACAAAAAATTAAATATAAAATAAAATAAACACAGTTCTTATAGCCCAATAATGATATTTGTTCCAGTCACAATTTTTGAAATTTGGAACATTTCTTCATATAGAGTTATAACTCTTAAGATTTTCAGCAAACCAAATCCTGTTTTTGATCAAATTGATTCATTATTTCCTGCCAAAATCTGTAATTATTTCTCAGTATAGTTTTTATTGTTAGTGGTGGAGTCCGTCATCACTCTACAGGATTGAAAGTGCAACATAAAAACTACAAAATCAAAATCATCCAGGGCTGAAATCTTGAGGACTACCAATGAACCAATGA
This sequence comes from Lepomis gibbosus, assembly GCA_029875015.1. NCBI lineage: Eukaryota > Metazoa > Chordata > Actinopteri > Centrarchiformes > Centrarchidae > Lepomis > Lepomis gibbosus. The sequence continues at coordinate 5,538 of JAPMOB010235121.1, read as the reverse complement.
AGTAATATTTCAAACATAAGGCATAATTTTTTACCTTTTTAGACAGTGCTCCACAACCATACCATTACTAGTTAAAACCACATAGTTACAGTGGAGGTATTTTACTTTATATTCCATTTCAAAGACTGGTGTAATAGGTTATAATCTAATATAGTTTTGTAACAAACTATGAAGCACAGCGTAATTTCAAAGAGTAAGACTTGTTAAAGCTTCATTCATTCACAACCCCCCCCCCCCAGCCAATCATGATCTTGTTTGTGGTTTCACTAAATGCAAAAAAAACACTTTCAAGCATTTATTATCTTTTCCTTGCTAAAGTATGTTTAAAGAAGTATCAAGGTGTGCCTGCAGTCAATCATATACCACGGATCTCTGGAAATTTACAGGGGAAATTTCTCTTGTGGAAGAGGACCTGGACAAGATGGGAGCTGCTGGTCGGCTGCAGGTTCGCACACCAAAAGGTAGAGTGGAGAAAAGCTGCAATCATGGAAAACAAATCTGTCGAAAAGATTTATAGCACACTGCTTGTTGTTACGAGTTTAAAGATTCAAACTTTTGGATGGAGACTTGTGTGCTTTAAACACACACAGTACACATAAACAGTATCCACACGCGCAAACTCAAACACTCGTATCAATTCTGAACTTAAACCTCAAAAGGACATTTCAGTAAACTGTCCTCACTTTTCAAAGCGGTTCTTTCTCAAGGTCCAAAAGTCATATTGCTTCTCACAAAGATAGAAGTGCATGAGCACACAGAAAATTCTCTTACTTACACAGTAGTAGTGCATTAGCTTAAAGTAGCTTAAAGTGGTTCAGGAGTCCATTTGTGATATTTCATGTGATCTATCACCTGAACAAATGGCACCAGTTATGGCTCACCAGGAAATTTTTCATCCTCAGCAATGGCTTTCTCCTCATACGTTGTGACAGCTACAAGACCACAAGAGAAAACATGCTATCACTTGACAAGAGAAAATGTCATGGTACAGTAGCCAGGATGAGTTAAGTAGGGGACAGGCGGGAAAAATGTGTAGAAGGCTGGCTAGTATTGATGGTGACCAATCTTATATTAGTATATGGGATGAAGAATGGAGATATAATCTTCTTATATGGCTTGCTACATAGCTAGGTAAAGGTACTCTATTGCCACATACACATACATATTGCGAAATTCATTCTCTGCATTTAACCCATCCCTCAAGGGAGCAGTGGGCAGTTGCTGTGCAGCGCCCAGGGACCAACTCCAGATCTATATCAGTGTCTGGTCAATGGCACTGACTGAAGAAACCTAACATGTTTTGGATACCCAGCTACCCTGCTAGATTCATGAAGCATTAATGATAGTTGTTGTTGAGATAGTTAATAGACATAGTTGTTTTAAGTGCACTTACAGTAATAGGAAATTAACATATTTCTTATTTCTTGTAACCAAAATATAAATCCCCCAACTATAAATCGGCTGTCATGAAAACAATATCAGGCTCAATGAATGAATGAAATGAAACCAAATGGGAGTTGCTTCTAATTACCAGGCTAACATGTATAAAATCCCCGTAGTCTAATTGTAATAGATACAGCTTAATCCCACTTCATATGAATCCTGATGTTGACTATGCAGGCTCCCGAGAACACACATCACTTTCCTTTTGAAAGATGTATGTGTTGTGGTGGATAAATCAGACTCCAACTCTCCTTCTTTCTCTCTTTTCCTTTCCTTTCTCCCACTCTGTCTGTCAGGGATGAAAGAACACCTTCAGAGTGCCCACAAAAGATCCTATTTGTTGTCCCTGTTCCACAATGTGAGCAGTCTTTGTTTGAAAGTAGTCTTTCCATCAGGGCTGTACAAAAGACTCCGTTACAATGTGCTATAGGAGGAAGACAGAGATTTAAGGGGGAAAAGAAGAAAAAGAGCAAAAGAAAAACAGAGGTGAAGAAGGGGGTACGGGAAAAAGTGAGAGGAAAGATGGGATAAAAAAAACCTAGAGGCGAGATTGGCGCCCTGTGGCACTCCCGGCTCAAAACACTTTCTATTATCTTTGGTGCTGGTCTGAACAAAGAGGTAGGGAGAACAGGTTGGCTCTGGACCCTGGGGTGATTTAATACAGAGCTTGAATCAGAGCCTGCAGATCAATGACCGCACAAGGGAATAGGAGACTTTTCCCTTTCTTTCTCCACATGAGGCAATAGTTTCTCTCTTTTTCTCTTTTTTTCTAAAGGGTGCAAGCAGGTCTCTGATGGATCTACAGGAACCAGGTTGGGCCCTGTGAGAAGTCTTCTGCCACTAACTGAATAAAATCAGCTCCTGTGAAGGGAATAAAGCAGGTTTAGGGACTTTTTCTGTTTCAAATAATAACAGTCCCATCAGTTGTGGTGTGGGCAAATATTTTAAAACTGCCTTGAATTTGTGACGGAGTTCAGCATACGGCACAGGCAGACACAATTTCCTTTGAGTGTTAATGCATCACCTGCTTAATTTATCCACATGTAAGAATCAGTGGCAGATCTTCTGAAATCTTCTACTGAACTTGAAAAAAGACAGTGGAGTTCAAACATCTGGTAATCAATCTGTCTCTGAGTTACAGATGTTTGGGGGGCATGAAAAAAGTTCAGGTTTAATGTTTTTTCTTTATGATGTGTACACCAAAACAAAACTCCCTCTCTTGTACTGGCAGCAAAAACACAGCAAATAAAACCAAAAACTATTTGCATGGCCTGATGCAAAATGCTGTTAGGACTTTGGTTTTGTGTTCATGTTTTTCCTTTTTTTAGTCTGTCATGGTTTGGGGTTTTGTGTTTCTCTTTGTAGCCTTGTTTATTCTTTTGTTCATTTGTATTTTTGTATCTCAGTTCATGTCTTTGTATTTATTGCTGGTTCTGTGTTTGTATTATTTTGGTCTTGTCTGATTTGTGCTTTATCCTAGTCTTAGTCTGTTCCTTGTTAGATTGTAGTTTATTGGTATTATTTAGTTTTGGTACTATTTATTTATTTATTTTATTTAGACTTTCTGCTAAGTGTTGGTTTGTGTTTTTTTGTTTGGTGATTGTTTATTTGAAAGTGTTTAGTTTTGCGTACTTGTTTCCTGTTGTGTTTAGTTTGTCTTTTGATGTTCAGTTGTGTTTCTGCATTTTGGTCTGGGCCCTGTTTCAGAAAGCAGGCTTAACAAACTCTGAGCTTATCCCTAAGCTCGGGGTTGATTGAGTCTGAGGTGGAAAACTCTGAATTTTTGGTTCCAGAACAGCTGATCAGAATAAGTTCAATCAACTCTGAGTATGTTGAGCCTGATGGAAGCGCGTGCGTGGGGGATGAAAAAAAGCCATCATCATTGGAGCTCCGATACTACGATTCACCATGACAACCAAGGGGGTAAGCCAGAGATCGAACAGCGAAGCCGATCAAAGCCTTCATGGGGGATCCATGTAGGCCCAAAAATGACGTCAAAACTCCATGACAACCCCGTCACAACCCCGTTGCACATGAGAGATGTAACCGTATTGCTTGGATCATAAACTCTCGATAATCTAAAGAAACTGTTCGGCGATCAGTGACGCTGCGTTGGTGTTTGACAGGTGAGCTTCGTAGGTGAGCTGATTAATCAGTGACATTCCGAGTCAGACAAACACACTGAGCCATGAGACTTTTTGTTGGCGCAGCTATGCAGGTACCAGAATTACGTTTTTTCTGCCATCGTTCTACGTCATTAAGCCACGGTTATGCTGTGCGATCATGCGCAGTAGATGCTGGTGCCAACAGGAAGCAGCCCTGCAGTAGTATTTTATTGGTCCAAAACTGCCTTCACTGCTCTCCATTCAAATCAGCATGGTGGCTTCGTCCAGTAATATACTGTCTATGATGACAACAGTTAAAAAAAGGCAGAACCTCCATTTTAATCGGGTGGAGCTAGTAATATGAATGCGTGCCAACGCGGACCATGATGGGCTCTAAAATGCAGAAGTGGAAGAAGGGTTAATGCTTTAACATTATTAGGCTACTATACAGGGTTGCACATTCGTCATTTACCAGACTGGACTTTCCTTAATAAATGATAAGCGCTGCAGCCCATTACATTCGATTTTAAAGGAAGGCTATATTTATTAAGCTGTAAGCCGACAGGACGAAATGCCGGTGGCAATCGGCTAGCTGATTATGAAAATAAGCTTTTGATTAAACATAAGACACAGTTTACTCGTGAACCTGTGATTGTAAAGTCACAGACACAGCCAGCAGGTTAGCTTATTTTTTGCAGTGAAAATTGTGTCTATGGGTTCAAACTGACTGTAAAGTTTTAGACGTCTATTTTACATTAATAAAATCTTGCTCATTTCATATTTTATTAATGCTGTCAAAACACATTCAGACTTTGAGCAGGTAACAATGAAAAACTCACATGTAAACCTTATTTAGGCCAGTTTTTTTCAGCTGCACCACAGTCATCCTCACTCAGAAATAGTCACATTATCTCCAGTTGATGACTACGAATGTTCCAATCAGTGTGACAACAATATGAAAGATTACTGTTCATTGATCAGTTTTATAGGTTACAGATTAAGTGATTACTGCAAAATGTAGCCCACAGTAGGTGTTTTAAGTGCAACTGTCCACAGAGTCGCAGCGTTCTATACCAAAAGACGGACATAGATTTTATTCCAGGCTGAGGATAAATCCACAATGTGCGGCGATCTGTCCATGCATCAAGGACAGATTGGCAGTTTTGGCATCAGTTGCCAGAGTAACTGATCTAGGAATTATCTGATCTCGCTCTCTGAAACAGAAAACCCAAAGTTTGCCTCATCTTAGGCTCAACATACGCAGAATTTTCACTAATCCCGCTTTCTGAAACGGGGGCCAGGTCCTATCTGTTCCCCTCAATTGGTTTCACCTGCTTGCCTGTGTCTGTGTTCTGTCTAATTACCTCATGTCCTCCACCTGGTCTTGGTCCCGCCCTGCTCGTTACATGGAGTTTAAATGTTTGCTTGTTCTTTTCAGTCTTTGTTACATTCTCGTATTATGCTGAGTGTTCTGTTGTGCTATGTTCTGTTCTCTGTGTTTGGATTATTATTCTGCCTGACTGGATTCAGTTTTCTTTCGACTCTTGCCTTGTGCTCCCATTGTAAGCCTTGCTCACTTTAAAAAATCTTTGGTTTGAACTGCATCCTCTTCGCCTATGTCTGCTAGATCATGATTGGTTGATGGTTCCACCCCTCAGTTTTCTGCTGCTGCACTCAGCCCACCATGACAAATGCAAGGCCCAATCCCAATGTCCCCCCTAAGCCCTGAACCCTCACAGACTTTACTGACGTCACTTGGAAAGTGATTGAGTGCAAGAGGTTGCAAGGGCTCAAAATTCTGTAAACAGGAATGGGATAGCCCTTTCCCACTTTATCGCGTTACCTTGACATCGCTGAAACACGTTGGACACTTTTTATTTTATGCTTTTGCCTGAAGTCCTGCAGGCTTTTATAGTTCAATTCAATTCAATTTTATTTATATAGCGCCAAATCACAACAACAGTTATCTCACAGCGCTTTTCATAAAGAG
>JAPMOB010235119.1:0-11268 GCA_029875015.1 Lepomis gibbosus | reverse complement strand
GCACGGAGATGAAAAAGGTATGTATGGACTTATCTAACTCTGGGGGATAAGGTGAATAGGCTAAAGTCCCAAAAAGTCGGGAGTGTTCCTTTAAGGGACAGGAACTAAAACCGGACTTGGGTCAAAATTGATTTACAGTACCTAACTACTTCAAAAGGTTCCCAGATATGTTCCTGTGGCTGTTAAGGGCTGTTTCAGCCTTGTATTAAAATTTTAAATACTATTTCAAAATATGTGACAGAAAGAAATGATGCTAATATAGTTCCACACAGAAGTGTCCTTGTGTTTTTCTGCTCTAGCAAGTAAACCGCAACCAAAGACCAAATCAGTTAACTTTAAGTTTCAGTTTTTTTGTTTGTTCGCCCACCTATGCCCTCATTTGCCTTTGATTTCTTTCATCCTTTCTGTCTTCATTGCTCATTGCTGATACAATGTGAGTTTCCGGAATGTGTGTTTAGACCACATACATATGAGACTGCTATCTGCCATCACAGATCTCGCTAACAGCAACTTGGATCTCCGACTGTAGTTCTTCACACATCACTGCAACAACAAACTTACTCAGAATGAGATTACATAATCATCAACCAAATGAGGCTAGATTAATTTTTTGTTTTCTCTGCAGCCAACCTTTTCCCACCCCTTCTCTTGCTTTCTTTTCTGTTGCTGTTTTTTTAGAAGATTCTAGAAGTCCATTAAATGTTGTTTAAACGTCATTAAATTTAATTTCCATCCCTGGTTAAAACTCGGGTTCACTAAAGCAGAATATGCCTTCAAACCTGCTCAGGAGATCAACATTAATTCATGCACATTGACCAATTGACATCAACCTGCATGTGGGCATAACACATCTCTCTGTGTCAGTCTGAATTAAGTATTAGGCTAGTTAGGAGGTTATATGAATGTGGGTTTACTCTGAGTCATTGTGTTGGTCTGGAGTGGGTATTAGTTTGTCATAGAATCCTATAGTGATCATTTCATATAACAATTATAGTGACCAAAAAAAAAGTGACGGTATTGTTAAAATGTGCTGAAAATTATCAGAATGTACTGATACACACTGAAACCATTTCACCAAGTTTTACATTGAAAACGACAAATAAAATTAACTTTTTATTTTTTAGGCAACCAGTGCCTAACCAATAAAATAACAGCTAGTACCTTATGTAAATATGTGAAAATCAAATGTGCATGATCATTAAATGTAATATTTTGTTTTACTATATAAGTAAATGCAGTGACTTTAAGCACCATAATATAATACAAATTAGTCTCAAGAAGACAGTGAAAGCAATTGCAATTAGCCCAGCAACTGACATAAACACGGGGGACTCTACAGAAGTCTATAGTGTTTCTCCTGTTGGAACTCTTTTGCAACTAATTTGACAACTGCCGGATATGTTGGCTGGGTGACTCAACTGAGTAACGTGTTATCTTGTGCTGTGGGCGAATAGAGCCTGCAGATGAGTGACACATACCAGTTAGGCCTACAGGAGCAGAGTAGCTAAAACTGAGTGCTTCAGTTTACAGATAAAGCAAAGCTAGAAGTTCACTTACCGTGCATTCGCTATAAGGCAATTTTTTTCCCTCAGCACTCTGAAAACCTCTTTGTCTCTCGTTGTGTTGTCATTGACCCAAACAATGTGTACAGTAATAACTGTTTGGAATTTTACCATGGTTTATCATTAAACTGGTAACCATTTCATCCCTAATGATCATAGTAACCTTTGTCACATTTCTATTCAGGCGCTTCGCAGTGTTGGATTGTGTGTAACCTAAGTCCAGAGAAAAGCTTTGAGTCGATAGCAAGGTCAAAACCTTTCAGACCATTTTTGCTTCAGTCTGAAAAGAGTGTGTCATTGATGAGTTGGACTTAAGTGATTAGAAATTGTGTGCATAAAGGCACATCTTTGGGCATCATTTTGTGTCCAGCTATGTGACCACTGTGTTTGTTTGTTCCAGGCCCAGACCGAGATCCAGGCCATGATGGAGGAGAACACCTACCCTTTGTTTCTTAAGTCGGATCTGTACCTGGAGTACACACGGACAGGAGGAGAGAGCCCCAAGCCTAACCCCAGTGATCAGAGCCCTTCATCGGGTCCAGCCAAGCCAGTGCCTGGGTACTTACCCACACTCGCTGAGGATGAGGAATGGAGGTGAGATGATGCACAACTAATGTCAGATATTGCTCAGGATTTATGACTGTCATCTGCAATAATTCAATAAATTCCGCTTACTTTTCTGAGCAGTAGTAGTTTTCTGAACTAACAAAATGTGAAAACATACTTAGAACTTGGGAAATAATGTTTCGGATGTTTAACTAACATTTCTTATTTAATCTGATCCTAGGTGTGGAGGTGGAGGAGTGAGAGAGGTGGAGGAAGAAAAAGATGAGGAGTGTGGAGACACACCAGCTGGTAGGCTGACTCAGAGCCTGCTGATGCAGACAGCACCGCAGAGAGCCTCAGCCGACAGGAGGAGGCCGGACAGAAGGGAGTACAGGTGTGTATGTGTGTGTGTGTCCCAAGGTTCTTGGATTAAAAATTGTGCTGTCTCTAAGACAGCTGTCTCTAAGACAGCACAATTAGGCAACATTGGTGACGATAACAGTATGTTTCTATTCGTTTTTAATACCACCATATGTAGTGTACACCAGTGGAGTTTACCCATTTAACTGTAATAATTAATTGTGGGGATGAACTGTCTTAAAACACTGCTTTGTTCGCAAATCTGCTTATATTTATTGCTTTTTAATGTAATAATGTAATATACAAGTACATTTCATTATAGAAAAATCTATAATTGATTGACTGATTCTTTAATTAAATTACATTTTTTGTATCAACCTGAACAATGGTTGGCTTGTTACACCTATTTAGAAGCTACAAATGTATTGTCTATTAATTTTAATGTAAAATTCATGGATTACTTCTAGGTTCATGCTGACCCTTGCTTTGTTTGTGCATGAGTGTGTACATGTATCAACAATTATAATATGAGCTCACTGCATTATAATTTCTCTCCACATCCTCAGACCATGGCGGGAGCCGGTAAACCCATACTACGCAAACATGGGCTATGCTCGGGCTCCAGCAACCAGTGCCAATGACAGTGAGCAGCAGAGCATGTCTAGTGATGCTGACACACTGTCACTGACCGACAGCAGTGTGTAAGTACACACAGATGAATCCAGAATTACTGCATTCATTCACTCCTTCATTCATTGACTGAATTTAAACATGTTTAATTACAGCACTGGTTTAATTACAACACTGGTTTTCAGGATGTGTGAGCTGTAAGGATCTCTGTTTGATGGTGGTTTATCTGTGTGTTTGTGTGCAGAGATGGTATTCCTCCATACAGATATCGGAAGCAGCATCGTAAAGAGATGCATGAAAGTGCCAAAGCCAATGGACGTGTGCCCCTACCTCATATACCTGTGAGTCCTACAATGTTAATAATTGACATTTATTTATTAAAATTCCTTCTGAATTTTAGCGGCAGATATGTAGGAATTTGTGGCAAGTAATTTTTGTTTTGTCAATACACAGCGCACGTACCGCATGCCAAAGGACGTCCATGTAGACCCTGAGAGGTTTGCAGCGGAGCTCATCAGCAGGCTGGAGACGGTTGTCAGAGAGAGGGAGGCTCAGGAAAGACTCGAAGAGAGGCTGAAGAGAGTACGACTGGTGAGTGTAGTTTGTGTTGTGATTTGATTCTATGAGGAAATTTGCAGTAAAAGAACTTTTACAGTTTTTTTAGTAATGAGGAACTGTGCAGATCAGCTCACAGTGAGTTCAGCATTTGCACATGAAAAACACAGATGGTGCGCTAGGATTTTATAACTGAGCTATGGCCAGGACGCACACGTTTTTATTTCTTTGACTGATGTTTTCACATCACTGATGATGATCAAATATAGGTGTGGAAAAATCAGAAACCACATGCACACGACTAAAAACACATATCACTCCCTCCTCCAATATTTGTCAACTCAGTCAACATAAATTCTGATTTGGGTACAGCCCGTCTACTTTTGCTGTTGTGCTACTAGATCTGTTGACTTTTTCTGTCTAAACACACTCTACAGTTGCATCACCACATGCTCATAATTTGCATACGGTATCACCTTACAACAAGCTGTAGGTCCACTGAGAACAAACGCTTTATCGGGAAATGAATCCACTAGCAGGGCTTCTTAGTGGAAATCAGTGTTTTGACATTTGTACTCAGTTCTAAATGTTGTGCATTTAGTTACTTATACATGCAGCTTAACAATGAATCCTGCAGTGCATATTATTTATCCTCCATTGGTTGAAAAAATACATTTACATGGACGCAGCATGTGCAGCCAGATTTAACCATAGGCTGTTAAACACTCATGTTTGATGAAGTCTCTTGTTTTTAAGTACCTAATAGATGGCATTATTAGTCTGACATAAAATATTTGTCTTCTTCTCCCAACAGGAAGAAGAGGGCGACGATGCTGACATCTCCGTGACAACCTCCATATCTTCTCATAGCATACCACTCCCTCTCCCCTCATCGTTTCCACCTCTCTACGGCGCCCGTTATTCAGAGACCACTGCTAATACGGCAACAGTTGCCACTTATGGCGGCCTGGTTGCCATGGAGGATTCCCATGACGACGACCCTGAATCTATTTTGGATGAGCACGTACAGCGCGTGATGAAAACGCCTGGCTGCCAGTCGCCAGGGGCAACCAACAGCACCTTAGGAGGAGGAGGTCGACATTCTCCTCCCAAATCATCACGTTCACCTGATGGGGGCATCGGCCCGCCTCACTACCCTCCGCACCGAGGGGGAGGTCACAGTCTGCCTGCTGCCGGGGTCAAAGGTAAGAGGCTGTGGAAGGGAAGGAGAGAGGGGGGGGTGAAAGTGTGAAAGATCGGAGAGGCCGAACTCCCAAACACATTAGCAGCTCCCCGACTATTGTACCGTAATTCAACAACTATATTTTTCTTACTGTGAACAAATCCCATGAAAAGACCCAAACAACAATACATAATATACACAGTTCTTTATTTTCTTTCCTGCCCTGGCTGTGGCACTTATTCCCAAGTCCACTGGTTCCCACTGGAGACCTACATCTTTAAAGAATGGGTAATATAGATATATAATAAAGATATAGATAGATATAATATAGATATATAGATCTATTTTTTTAACGGCTCTGTTATTTCCTAAAACACCTGGGAATTGTAGTTTTTGCCAAATTTTACTCAAACAGGAGGTTTGTTGTTGGGGATTTTTTTTTTCAGCAGCAGATGAATACACATTATATTGTGCTATCCAATAATGTGACTGTTCTGTCACAGGATTGAATAGGACCACTACTCAGAAGTAAAGATAAAGCCACAGTCCTGGCTTTATAAAGACTGTATTACAAACATTTTCTGAGTTGTTTGTAATATAAAGACATACCTCTTTGCTCTTCAGGTGTAGAATAATGTGAGATAATGCAAAAGAGAGTCCTGAATCTAGGGCACCATTTCATATTTAATTCTTTATATTGTTTATAATGTTCTTTATATTATGCTTCAAATGCCGTGTGGGCATATTTGACATGCCAACGTAGTCGTCAGTTGAGGCTGCAGCAGTAGTGTCTTTTTGTTTTTTTACTTGAGTATAGGATGTATTGAAGAGAGGCTAGTATGTCATTATTAATTCTCACTTTGATCTGCCCCAGGTGTGCATCACCACAAGCAGCTGTATCACCACAGAGGAAGAGAAGGGCAGGAGGAGGCGGGCTCTAGATCTCAGGCCAACTTCCTGTGGAACGGAGACCCAGCCAACCAGTATGCAGGGAGAAGTCGTAACTATGCCGATGGGGCTGGAGCCAGCACAATTGAGGGCATGGGTTACAGGTAGGCTAGTGTGGTTGTATGTGCTGATATTTGATAGGTATACAGGAAACCGCATGTGCTATATTTCATTCAGATGACTTCAACTGGTTTGCTTTTGTTGTTACCTGTTTGTTCTGCAGTAGTAAAGGCAGCACGCTATCACGGCGAGGTTGTAAGAAAGCATCAGAGACATCAGGCAAACCTGACGAGTGTGGGCGTGGCATGGAGGCCCAGGTACCACATGAGGATCTGGAGAGAAACCAGAAGATCCTGCAGTGGATGATGGAAGGAGACAGACAAAGAAAGAGCACACATGGGTGAGTAAAATTACATGTATTTGTTGTGATTAATATTTTAATATTTTTTTAAACTATGGTGCCATGGAGTCTTACCATAGTCAATTGGGTTTGAATCCGGCCTAGGCCCTTTGCTGCATGTCCCCTCTCTTTCTTCCCTGCCTTTCCTATCTCTCTCAACTGTTTATTTTATTTAAACATTTTTTATTTAGGTTGTGATGATAGTTAAAACTGATGTCCCAGGCTTAATGTCGAAGTTCAGTATTCAGTGTATCAATCTAAAGGTAGCAGTACACATGCACAACAAAATCAGATTGTAACTGCTTTTAACGTAAAATAGTTTTTCTCGAGATGTACAAATGAGAATCTGTTTCAGAAGGCTCTGCTAGCCTCTGCTGTCATGTTTACCCCAAAGAATGCACACACTTATACCGTGCCGCACCTCCACATGTGCCTGCCAAAGTAAAATCTAACACTGTCTTATGATAATATGCACAATTGCGTGTCCACCACATGGTAACAGATCATTTTCCTTCAGAAAGCAGGATAGAGTGGAATCCAGCCGCAAAACAGATTGTTCTATATTCTTCGGTTCCTTTACTATAAAGCTGTATATTTTTAGTCAAGTCCTTTTGATATTCATCATCTCTCCCTCACTTTTTGCTTTTCCAGCGGCAGCACCAGTAGCTCCAGGAGGACGGGAACCAGCAGTGAGTCACCACGTCCAACTTCAGTGGAGCGACCTGGAGCCGTGCACCCCTGGGTCTCTGCCCAGCTGCGTAACAACCCTTCTTCAGTGTCCCCTGTCATCCCCGTCTCATCGTCCGCCCAGGTCCAGCCCTCACACCCTTTTATCCAGGACCCAGCTATGCCCCCAAACCCGGCTCCCAACCCCCTCACCCAGCTGGAGGAGGCTAGGAGGAGGCTGGAGGAGGAGAGGAGGAGGAATGCACTACAGCAGGCCAAGCAGAGGTAGGTGTCAAGTCAGTTTAATTTATGTAGCCTAAAATCACATCTTTGCCCCTGAGGGCTCTAACTTGTGTCTGTGTTTGCATGTCTTGAGTGTTTTGACATGGCTTTTGCTTTCTCTTAAGGCATAAGTCTGGTAAGCGCCAAGTGTGTGAGAACATGACGGTGGCTTACTACTTTTGTGGAGAGCCAATCCCATACCGAACATCAGTCAAAGGCCGGGTGGTGACTTTGGGTCAGTTCAAGGAGCTGCTTACCAAAAAGGGCCATTACAGGTGAGAACATCTCATTTAAAAAATAAAAAAAAGTATAGTGTGGGTGGGAATGTCACATTTTCAAGAAACCATTGTTTGGAGCTGTAATAATTGAGCGTGTCCATTTTTTTGTTGTGTGTACAGGTTCTACTTTAAGAAAGTGAGCGACGAGTTTGACTGTGGTGTCGTGTTCGAGGAGGTCCGCGACGATGACGCCATCTTGCCAATCTTCGAGGAGAAGATCATTGGGAAGGTGGAGAAGGTTGACTGAAATGTGGGAACAGGAAGATTACACAGAATTGCAAAAAGATCATTTGGAGAAACAAAAGGAGATGGGAAGAGAACATTGAGGATGGATAGAAATTCAGCTGTGTGAAAACAAATGAACGAAAGAAAGTAGAAAGATGGAAGAAGCAACGTGTGACAGAAGGGAGATTGCGCTGCATGGCAGAAGCTCGAGTATTAAGGAGGTGGTTATTTTAACTGAATATCTGGACACCTGCTTGGATCAAACCCACATACAGTGAAGAAGCTTGGCCGGATGAAACGGCAGCGGAGGAAAGGAACATAAATGAATTCACCTGTCTTGTCTCCGCTGTGGATATTCGAGGAGCGCTTTTAATCTGATGTCTGATCAGTCTTCCACTTCCACCGTGATGGATGGAAAAGGGTGAGGGGACTGCTGGAAGGAGAGGGGATAAAGTAGTCTTCCACTTCTGCTCTGGAGGAGTCTGTCCTCCGCAGACCATTATGATGCTGCTACATTACCACGGAAACTCTTCAATCGGTGCTCAGGACAGTAAAGAAAGCAGTTTTGTCTCGCTGCCTTTTGCTGTCTCTGTTCCTCATCAGCTGGTGACAAGGGGAGAGGACAGATGATTTTGGGGAGTGGACCTTTACCCTGCTTCTCCTCTTGTTGACTTCATAGCCTCAAAACAGAAACTTTCTCACCCTTGATTCCTAGATGTCATGTAGTGATCTCTCACATCATGTTCACACAACAGTTCTCCACACAACTTGTTTACCAAAGCTACATATTTTTGATAAGACAAGTATCCTAGCTACTTGTTTCATTTTATTTGAATTGTGTATGTACAAGGCAGGTACTATTACTTATTAATGCAGCCTAATTTCGTTATATCTCAACTTAATGTTGTATTATTGTGTATGTTTTGAAGCTAGTTCATTAGTCATTTCAGGGCAGCCATGTTGTTTTTGTTTAAAGTACACCCCTGCACCTCAATTCAGTAATGATTAACTTTTGAGTGTGCAGTTCTGCTTTTCCTGCACAATGGATTTTATTTTATAGGACTTCTTTTTTCCACCCTCAAAAATTCTCGTGATAAACAAGAGTGCACACTAACGGTGTGCGATCGTTGACCACAGTATCTGTTGTTTTTAACAGGGCACACTATCACCTCATGTACATGATATTTTTCTGCTGTACTGAGAGCCTGTGTATGTAACTTCGAACTCAGTCTAGGTGCCTGCCTGCCTGGCCAGTGCCATTACTATGTAGAATGCTTATTCTGAAGCGTGGCGAGTGTTGAAAGCCTGTCTCATGTGCGCCTAAACTCAGCCAAAGAGCATATTGTGCGTCCCATATGCCTACATGTGTGTGTGTCTTTGCAGTCCACAAGTATCAAATGTAATTTTTCATTGTGAGCAGAAGGGAATCTTCTTCCTCTTGAAGATTTCTCAACTTCAATAATTGTAGCTTAACACTGAGTTAAAAATCTACAGCTTACCTTAATAGAATAGTTTGACATTTTGGGAAATGTGCTTATTTGCTTTCTTGCCAAGTTAAGTAAGAAAATTGATACCACTCTGATCTCTGTGCAGCAAATATAAAGATGCAGCCAGCAGTTGATTAGTTTAGCTTAGCATAAAGGTGGAAAGCAGAGAAATGGCTAGCCTGGCTTTAATATAAATTAAATAAACTAGGGCTGCATCTGCTGTCTGATTTTTTTATTTTATTTATTTTTTGAGTTTTTATCAGTTACTTAGCCAGTAAATTTCTTGATTAATCGGTGGTTCTATAAAATGTCATCCCATCACAACCCAAGGCAGTGTCTAAAAATTGCTTGTTTTGTCCAACCAACATTTGAAACATGATTTTCAGTTTAATGTTTTAGTAGACAAAAATAGAGCTGCACGATTTAGAAGCTGGGACTAGAAAATATAAGGCCTTTCTGCTTAAAAATCATTTTAATCCATTATGAAATTATTTTTCAATTATCAAATCAGTATAAATTTCAGCACTAAAGCAAACCAGATATGTGTTAACTAGTGAGCTTTAAAGATGCTGGTAGGTGGCTTTAGCTTTCTCTGGACAGAGCCAGGCTAACAATTTCTCTGTTTCCAGTCTTTATGCTAAGCTAACCCAACCTGCGGCTGCCTGCAGCTCCATATTTAACTCAGACTTGGGATAAGTCGAGCTCTTAGCAAGAAACCGATTTGAGCATGTTTTATAAAAAAAGGTCAAAGTATTCCTTCAAACTCCTCACATCAGTAAAGTACTGCAACATATCATATAAAGCACCGTGCAGACAGAGCACTGATCACACACCAGCTATGTAAGCTGAATGTATAATTTGACCTTTTTTGTTTGTTTTTTTATTTTATTTTTTGCCTACTGTGTCCTCAAAGGAAATCTCATTGGTCATTGTTGTTGTCTTCAGCATTGATCTCAACCAGTTGGCTTGATTGAGTGTGTTGTGTTATCTATGCTGGTTAATTGAATGTGTTCTTCAAAGAAAGAGGTCCTATATATCATGCAGGAATGTCAAATACAATGTGTCCTGGGACTCTGCCCAGTAAGGGAAACATAGGATCATAAAACAAATTTGTCCTCACTTCAACCCATTATGCCTTCAATATGAAATTTAAATTTTAGATATGTATTTGTTTATAAAAAAAATGTAATTTTAATAATCACCAAGCATGTTCTTTATAAGGAATGTTTTCCTGATGAGTTGAGTTATGTTTTATTTTAATGTCTATGTGCAAACTGCTACGGCCCTCTGATATATTTTCTCTGTTTTGTTAGCCCAGGGACAGTTGAATGACAACATTTGTTTAGAGTTGTTTCTTGTGATTATGATTCGATGGACAAAACAAACAACTACGTCTTTTGTGTTGTCAATTTGTGTAAAACACAGTGCCTTTACCATGTTATCTTTCGAAAGTCTTTATTGAACCAATCCATGCTTTTAATATAAGTTGTTTTTTTTCAGTCAATTGTATTTTTAGCTGCAGTCATGCTTGCTTACTTCTGTTCTGATAGATCCTCTGCTGTAAATATGTACATTTTCATTTCATATGTGTCTTCAGACCTGCATCACATGTCCATGGTGTTTCTGTTTTTCAAAGGTAAACACCAAGATGTCACTGTGCTGGTTCCACTTGTACATTTCTTTTAAAAAGGTACTTCATAATAAAGATGTTGAATAAACACATTGCATGTGTTCAATTAATTTTCCTAATTTCTTTGATTTACCCTTACATAATAATGCACATGCTGTTTAACCCTTTCATAAGACAATGCCGCCTTGCTTTTTAAACAACAATTTCCTATACGTTTTTACTCGTCATTGTACGAAATGCACAGGTTTTATCAATAACATTACCAGTGGCTTTGAGTGTCCCAGTAAGCCGTGACGCTAAATGGATTCAGCCACCATTAATATATTATTTACACATGTGAGATGTAAAACAAGCTATTTCTTCATTGTGTTGTTTAAGGAGTGTTGGGAATATTTCTTAGGTGTCTTAATTGATGTAACAGGGAAAGGTAAGACAGGTCTAGCTTAGAGTAATATACCTGACTCCATAAATATTTGACATTATAGGTTTAGGTATTTCTCATTTGTACTTGTCCTC
>JAPMOB010235118.1:0-13183 GCA_029875015.1 Lepomis gibbosus | reverse complement strand
AGACTATCCATTCACCACCACCACCCCTGGGTTAAATCCCCCACTGTGACCCATCCACCATTGTGTCCCTGAGCAAGACACTTAACCCCTCGTTCCTCCAGAGGCGTGCGGCCTCTGACATGTATAGCAATTGTAAGTGGATTTGGATAAAAGCATCAGCTAAATGAATGAATGTAAATGTATTAGTGTGCAGTAACAAGTAACAAACATGGAGGAAATAGAGGAAAGTGATTAATTTAAGCCCATGCAATCTAAAATAAAATGAGGCTCAGCTTTAAGATTTTTGTTTAAATTCCTGAATTATAAAACAGTGTGTGGGCAAATGTACCTATTTGTAAGCTGTATTGACATTACTGTGACATTTATTAACATAGTTGAGTGCAAGATGACATGGCTGTAATGTTGTAACGCTGTGCAGCAGCTGCTTTACTGAGCTTTGTTTCTGCAACATGACTGTTGAAACAATGTGCTATATGCATAATGATCCATTTAATAACACGCTTTGACTTCAGCTCTTATATGACATAAGTGCAAGAAGATTGGCTTTCTTAGGTTTTATAAACAAGCACAAACAAACATTTTAGCAAAAACAAATACAAAATGATCAATAAAAAAGTGTTATACAAATGTCCCTCTGTGTACATGTTTTTTAAACTCTGTGAAAATAGTTTAAATAATATATTAACAGAACTGTAAGACAAAAAGTAGTATTGAAATATTTAATATGAACAGCTGCATGATAAATGTGGTGGAACGGTTACTGATTTTGTTATGGTTGATTGTAAGGAGGTTGTAGCTTCATACCCAGCATGCAGATTTACTCTGACATCTGTATCCTGTAGTAACTTCCTACTTTATGTATTCAAAATCACTTTCATGTTTTTTTTCTTGCTAGGCATTTTTTTCAGAACAGAGACACAAGAAGGATTGACAGAAAAGAGTTACTGTGACTAAAGTTGAGAGCTCAACTTGAAGCCACATGTGTGTGGCGTTACTCGCTTTAAATAAGGATGCCTGCAGTGCAGTTGCTACAGTCACTGCTGCAGACTTTTGTTCTGGTTGTTCTGCTCAGCTGGGCTCTGGAAACTGAAGGGGGACATAGTAAAGTGCTGTGGCTGTTTGAAGCCCAGAAACCTGTGTTTCAGCTATCTTTTCCCAAAAGTTAAGCCATGACCTTTTCATCAACCTGTCCTATGAGACCATCGGAGACTTTGCCTTGTCCCAAATAAGTGTCAGCAACTGTCTCTTTTTCATTTACATCTCCTCCGTTGCTTGCTCTGGAGTGCAGACGGATCTCAGCATACTCCGCCGTCTTGGAGGCCAGGCCTCTGATCTCCCCTTCCCCGAGCTGACCCTCTGACTTGGGCTGGAGTTTAGCAAAGTTGACATTGGCATAGTGAAGAGTATCTTCCTGAACAACTGCTTCCTCTTCTAGAATGGCTTTATTGGCGTAAATCACATCCACTTGTGAACAGTTGGTCTACCGGAAAACAAAAGTAATGGAGGCCCAAAGTTACAGTGAGCAAGTGTACAAGTGACACTAAAATTATATTGGGTGGCGTGCAGTATGAGTGTCTTATGTATGCCGCCAGTCATTGCTAGGCTAAACTCACCCAGACCTATTTCTGTGCCGGACACACAGAGATGACACTTAATATTCCCATAACATACACATGTTCATGTGTGCAAGGACATAAACTCACCTCATTAGTAACTAAAATGTCTGAAGTGTCCCCCAATCCCTTGTTGGGTGAGTGGCTGCCTTTCTTTTTCCTACAATCAACACAAAAAGCCATTGTTATATGTACAGCAGGGACATAGGTATAGACAGTGCAGACAGTGCAGTTGCACTGGGGCCTGCACTGTACTGGGAGCCCTTTATGGGAGTGGCCCTGCCGAGTTATGAGCTGGTCTTTGTCAGTTACATGGTAAAAATACATGAATACTTATCAATCAATAGTAAGTAACAATTTCACCTCAAACTGCTTCTTAAGATAGCAATCAAGTGCTAATTATACACACTCATATGTGCATTTCCCTTTACCTTGGTGTCTGACACCACAGACTTTGACTTCCCTCCACAAAAGTCTGTAGCAAGCAGTAGGCTATAAGGTAAATGATGAAATATTAAAAAAAAAAATGATTCCACAGTTTCAACCGAAAGAATTTAGTCTTATTTTCTTTGATATTTGTGTCACATAACCATAGACTGTATAACCCACATATGCAATGATGATTGCTGGGTAATATGTAAATGAATGCCCAATCTTTCTCAAGTTTCTATTTGATCATGTGACAAGATGGCAAGACTCCAGAAGTCGGGTGAAACGCAAAATCTGACAGTAGACTTGCAGAGCACACGTGCAAGCTAGCAGTCATGCTATTCACACAAAAGTTGTTTCAAGAAGAGACAAGAGAGAAAAGCTCCCAAATAAGATTGTTTTGGATTTTTTACTGTGGACAATGTCAAAAATTTCACTCAATGCAGGCTGTCCAGGTGATACAGTCATGTGAAAATCCATCACATGATAGTACATTACTTGAGACTGCTGTGTCCAAGTGCACGCAACACAGCTGCTGCAGCAGCATGTCTGTGTGTTGGAGACAGACGCACACTAAGATAATTGTTGAATTTAATATGATGAATATGACAAGAAATCAATTTAAGGAGCTTTAAATTAGGTATTTACTGCATCTAATATTATCAGTTGTTAAACCGTGGCAAAACGAGGAAATAAGTCACATAAATTTGCCAATATAGGGTTCCCTTCTGTAACAGGGTAGCCCACATTAAGGGCCCATCATAACAGCCTGCACTGTGCCCATTGTTACTACCTTATGGCACTGATGTACAGTAATTTATAATTAAGTCTTTATTTATTTCAGCTGTGTTTCTCACCTGCAGAAGAATAGCAACAGTGGTACACACACCAGCAGCATCCCCAGTGCTCCCACTCCAGAGCCGATCAAAAGAGACACGGTATGGAGGCCTGAAAAGTTCACACAAACCATATCAGTCAGAAAATCCAGAAAGAGGCATATGATGCAGAAGCCTGACATACATGCAGCATCCTGTAGATTCCTCTACCTAGCTGAGTTTCGCTGGAGGACACATTAAACACAAATCTATCAGAGCCCAGTGAGTTGATGCTGAGGCACACTAGAGAGGGCATGTCTTCATCCAGGCGATACAAAGTGATGAGGCTCCTCATGCCCATGCTCCCCAGTGGAACTTCTCTAATTGGGATCTCAGCCGAGTGATTGACAGGCTCCCCAGCCAATTCCCATACCAGTGACGGAAGCGGGTTCCCTTGGCTGTCGCAGGAACATCGGATCAGAGATAAAATCTTGACACAACGGGAAGAAGGCAGGATCTCTGAAACAACTGAGACACATAATGTAATTGGCTATTTGCACCTGCTTGGACAAACTTCTTGGGAAAAATAAAAGCTTCCATTGAATCAACAGATAAATAAATCTCACATGTGACATCAAGGCTCGCAGGCTCTGAGTATTCAGTTCCATGGACATTCAGAGCTTCACAGTAATACTGATCCTCTGAGAGTTTTGTCGCATTAAAGTTGAAATCTCTTTCAGAGCCCACCATCTCCTTTTCTCTTCCAGCCACTCTGAACCAGGTAAAGTTAACAGCTGCTGGATTGGCAATGCTTGTGCAGGTCAGAGTTACAGAACTGCCGTGCAGCACTGGACCAGACGGGTCAACAAAAACTGAGGTGTTCTTAGGGGGATCTGAAAAAGAAAAGGTTACTGTTAGTTCTGCATCAATTGTTATTGCATATTTGTTGCAGAATTTTCCCAACAAATGATCTTTAGGTTTATCCATGACAGGTTTTCGAGCTGTAGTGATTTGTAAATTCACAATTTGATTTGGTACTATAGTTGTGCACACAATCTGATACCTCTACAAAAAAGAGGGTTAGATAAGAATATGCCTCACGTGAATAAAGACAATATTCACATTTTTGTTCTTGGAGGGAGGAGGACTCCTTTTCTTGGACATGTGAGCAGCACAGAGGCAGATTGACAGTATAACAAAAACAACCAGATATGTGACAAAAATCTCTCACAACTGCACTGACCTGTTCAGTTTTGGAGAGTACACAAGGTTTTCTGCTGCCCCAAGGCTGTGAATTCACTTTGAATCTCAACTTTGAAGCCAACATGTACAAGAAGTCCCTAAAGTGCTCAAATAAAATTTGAACATCTACAATTCAATGACAACTGTGCAAATGCTGTTTCTGCTGATGAAGCGTATTGCTCATTTAAATACAAACATTGTGGTAAGGCTGTTTTTCAACTGCTTTTTCCAAGGTCAAACGAGAATTTCAACATCATGAGGTGAATTGTTTGATTCACCACATATTTGGAACTGAGCCTCATGTACTGGGCAATAAATTAAGAAGAATATTTTGTCATACCTCCAATTATATGAATTATACAATGTCATGCCTTTTCGATAAACCAAACCAACCAATTTACAAGTGGTGGATGATTAATGGAAGCTGCAGTACATTCATATCACAATAAAATGCAAAGTAAAAGAAAATATTCAGAGAAATCAAAAGGTTTGTGTTTCATAGATACTGTAAAGTTTTACAAATCCTTCCATGGTCTATATAAAATTAATTTAAATTTTCCTTTCAGTAAACTGAGACAACCTTTTCATTTTGTGTGGTTGTAAATGATGTCTTAATCAGGACACAAACCAAACAAAACAACTGCGCATAAATGAACACACTGGCACACATGTGGACGCACAACAGAGCTCAGTCATGATGGTCTACTGACATAGACAGGATTTTGAGGATTGTCACGCAATGTGACAATGCATTACTGTCTGCAGTCCAGACACTGTAGTGTTGCCCTGTGTGAGTCTTGGCCTCAGATCATGTTTGGGTGACCACAGCTGTATATACAGTAGAGCCATATTCAGCATAGGAACACATACAGTTTTGTTGTTAGTTTAAATCAATGTCGTTACTGTGTGAAATGAACTTACACTGAATGTCCAGATGAATTTGTGCTGACGTTTTCTCTCCCAGTTCATTTTTTGCTGCACAGTGGTAGTCACCACTGTGGCTTGGATCAACACTGTTTATAACTAAGACCGATCCAAGCTCCTCATCCTCCTCATCATCTTTGTACCAGGTGTAATTGCTTACAGGTGGGTTGGCACGGCTACTACAGAACAGAGTAACAGAGCTTCCCTCCATTATTGGACCTTTAGGGTCGGTGATTACTGTGGTTTCCTTGGGAGGAACTGGAAATTCAAACATGTTAGCGTTCAGTCCATGCTGCTGACCAATATTTGTCGTCTATGTTTCTGTTTCACTATGACTTACACTGCACGTCGATCTGAGTGATGGATGAGTTCTGGGTTCCATATCTGTTACTGACTTTGCAGTAAAAATGGCTGTCAACTTCTGTGACCATAGTTGAAAGCCTCCTCTTAGAACCCACTGCTGCTACCTGATCTCCATCCACTTTGTACCAGGTGTAGCTGTCCACAGGTGGATTTGCGTTGGCGGTGCACATCAGAGTCACTGAGCTGCCCTCTTTTACAGGACCAGAGTAACTGACTGATGTGTTATTTGGAGGATCTGGAAGACAATTTTGAAAATCTAAATGTGTGAAATACCTAAATGAATTTATATTTTGGACATTGACATATCATCGCTCTGTAAAGTTGGTATGGTGATTATGTTAGCAAACAGTTGCCTCTTTTCACACCAAGCAGACACAAAGCAACAGAAGGATAGGGTCAAACTATTCATTGGCGAAATCAGCAAGTTATGTTTAAGGAGGATAAACAACCACACTAATTGATTTTTTACAACATGATATAAATTGAGATGATACTGTACGATGTGATCTGAAATAACAGCTAACCACAAGAGATAAAAACGCCAGACACATACTCACAGAGAACACGAAGGGTCAAACTTTTTTCATACAAAAGTTCACTGTTGCCAGTTTGTCGGTTGTAGAGAGCAGTGCACAAGAACTTCTGTCCATCATGGAGGTACGAAGCGGTGAAGTTCATAACAGAGGTGACAGATTTACTCTCCATGTTCTCCTCAGTGTCACCTACACTGGGGATCCATGTCAGAGCTGGAGAAAGAATGGGACAGGGAGCCACAGCCGAACAGTTCAACCTCACTGGAGTGCCTTCTTCTACCTCCAGCCTGGATGGAGTGATGGTAGGTCTGGGCAGTGAATCTGAGGCGTAAAAACAATGAGCAAAATGGCAAGAGACAAACCAAAAGGTGTGGGTTTATATGTGTAAAGAGTAAAACTAAAACCTTGAGAGGTAATGACGACGCTCGATGGAAAGTTGAACTTCAGAGAGTTGTCACATTGCAGTCTGAAGTAATAGCTGTCATAATGGTTTGATGGCAGGTTGTTAAAGATGGTGGTGCAGTCCTTCTCACGCAGGATCCCGGTTAGGTTGCCTTGTAGGATGTTTAAGCTTGCAATTGCTCCAGTGAAGCTGGAATCAAACACCTGCGTTCGACTCCAGCTGCCTCTCTTCCAAATGGCTTTACATGAATCATCCAGGTATTGATCCCAATTTGAGGGCAAGCTGAAAGTGCAGGGGATGATCACACAGGATCCACTTAGTCCCTCTACAGCCTGAGGCATGAAGGCTGCCCAGTGTTGGCATAAGCTACCTGAGGTGAAAAAATAGCAACAAAATAAATACCAGCCAAAACAAAACTACTAGAAATTGATTAATTATAAAAGGAAAACTGAAATTATTTAACAGACACCCACACAAAGTAAATGTTAAGACTAAAAGTTTATTTGTAAGATATCCGGAAGGCATTCAAATGTGGAATAGCCTACCTTGAAGGAGACAGCATATGAGGAAAACCTTAACAGCAACTGTCATGCTTTTCATTCAGGTTGATGATCCTACTGAGAGATGATTGGACACACACACAAAAATCTGTATTTTCTTTCCTCGTTAACAATTGTTGATTATATGATTCAACTATTATTATAGTTAATCCGACCCAAATAAACTCCTTCCTGTGACTTTTACTTTGTGTAGCTGAAACTAATTCCAGTGTTGTTTGTATTGCTCCATGTGGAAAATATCAATAAAATATAATATCAACATAATATAAAATAATAATATAATAATATAATGATTTGAATAACAAACATGAAGATGGTTACTATAAAACTGCAGTTAGAATGAAAATAGTCTATGACAATGGAGCCAACGTGTTCTCATTTGTCACACCAGCTCATTTGACCTCAAACCATATTAAATGTTTTGCAATACCATATTCTGGAAAGTAACAAACAGCAACAACCATCAGAACTATACAGCAGGGGAAAAAAACATGAATAGAGAGTAAAACTGTGCAAGTTAAAACTATTTATGCAGATTGCTTAAATTTATGTACTTTGTGAAAAAGAAATGAGAATTTATTTCTGTATGGATCTACTGCAATGGATTGACAAAATAGGTCATACTTTATGACAATATGTGATAACAGTTTTAAGTTTTCTGAAAACAAAGTCTTACCTTACAGCCAACAATGATGCTCAGTATCTATGCAGTATCTATATTTTCTGGAAGAAAGAGTAATTTTGAGATTTAAATACACAACCTGTGTTTATTTTAACCTGAAGTATATACAATACTGACATCTGATTGAAAGGTGTTTAAATTGAGAAAGGAGCAAATAAAGGTTTTACCAGCATTGAAGGGTCAGTGGTAATAATCCAACAACTGAGTCATGTCTGACTGGTGGTGTGTCTGGATGGCACACTAAACTCTTGTCAGGGGAGTGGCGCTCAGCGAAACAGCAGGGTTTTATTCTCACTCCATACTACAGTAACGTAAATCTCTTGAGTTGCTCTTCAACCATTGCATTCATGAGCAATGTTGAAAGTCAACAGACAATCATAAGTAAAAAATGTGAATATGGTTGCTTCTTGAAATAAAATAAAATTTGCCGTCTGACAGCTGAGTAACTTTTTCGTATCGTATTTTTCTGCAAGCACTTGAATGCACCATTTAGGAAGTGTTTCAACATTCTGTAAGCTGATTTTCAAACAGTACTGACATGAGTTGAAATGACTTGATGTTACTGTAAAGCCTAATACTGTAAGATTGATTTCAGTGGGCGCCAGATGAGAGCAGGAATTTAGCTCACAGGCTCAATAACTACTACAGAACTGTATATTACAACTTACTACATGATTACAGTATATTTTGTCTTTTTCCTTTATAATATCAAAACCACAGGATTTTTCAAGTGAACTACATATGAACAATCATCAACATGCCATTAGGAAGAAATCTGTCTAGGTTATCAGTAAAAAAAATAAAATTATTATAGCTTATTATGCAACTAGTGTTGCAATGTGCACACTGTGCTACAAGGAAATAGCAGAAACAGGAAACAGTGGTTCAGGTCCTATGAGTTGCATGGTGGTTTGTCTTTGCAATTTAACTGAAAAAAAGGTTAACAAGAAGCATGAGATAAATGCTATTACAAGGAACTGGTGTAAAATAGGGATAGTAATTGTTGAAATATTGACACATGTTGAGATTACAAAATAAATGAAACACTGAATAAAAAGACAAAATGAATAATGGAAATAATGTAAATGTATTTCGCAAACAAAGTGTTGCTATTATTATTATTATTATTATTAAGTTTGCCAATAAAAAATTAAGTTCAAAAGAAAGACCCAACTAAAGCAAACATTTTATGTATAACAATTTATTCATTTATTTGCATTGCAAACCCATATAAATGTCCAAATAATAACTTACTTTATGAAAACAAAGATACAGGATATGGACATGTTAGTGGAAACACTTGGCAATATGAAGCAATCCAACACAAATACAGCACAAAAAAAATGATACAACTCAGATCAAGACATATCTGACAATCTAATAAAATTTGTTTATTGCTGGGCCATTATATTGGATTGCATTATATCATACAAGTGCTGCTATTATTGGATCAACTTCACAGACTGTATCAAACAGGTCCACTCCTTGTGGTAGTGTGATGTGATATGTAGTGTATCCCAGTCCTGTAATGCTTGACTGTGACCAGCAGGGGGAGGTGAGGCTCAAAGAGTGAACCCTCCCAGTAACAGAACACACAGTGTCTAAAAGCTGCTTGTGGTTTGCAGCTGATTCAGTGGCGGTGAACCTCTGTCACCACTGAAGCATCACTCTTCTAATACCAGTTTTCTCCGCTGTGTTCAAGAACATCTCCTCTGCACCTCGAACTGCTGCACCTCTGCGTCTCACATGCTTTATCCAAAGATTCATGAGTCCAAGTACAGAATCAGCCCCTGAGGTGGATCTCAGACAAACCAGCTTTGTCCGATCAGCAACTTCACTCAAGGATTTTACAGTCATATGCAAGAGGTCAATAACGGCTGTGCTCATCTGTTGCTGTGACGATGACATCCATCCAGATCCGCATGGATACTGCATTGGTAGCCACCAGAAAGAAAAGACGGTCGTATGTCTTCACACAGAACGTCAGACTGGGCCGTGGAGACTGAAAGAAAATGACAGACAGTAATAATGTCATAAATCAAGAGGACGGGACTGATGGGTTTTTCCATAATGGTGTTTGATTTGTTCAAGAATTACTTATCTCACCGTAGAGATTTGCATTATACCAGCTGAACCCAAAAGTTATCAAAAATTACAATAGTTAACTTTTCCAATGCTCCTCTCCCAGTTGCATCTTGACTATTCTGAGAAGCTGAAGAACAGGCTGCTGTTGCTTTAGTGTGAAATAAATAATAAATAAGTTTTTTCACAGAAATAAAACACCCCAAAATCAGTTTTTATTAACAAACTACAGCAGATATTTATCAGATTGTAGATGAACATTTGATTGCATTAGAAAAGACTGGTATTTAGAGGTTTAATTAGAGGTTTTGTGCACAATCAGTTGTTCAGTGGCGGTAGAAATACTCAGATCCTTTACTTTGATGAAGGTGCATTGTAAAAATACTCCATGACAAGTACTTGTGCTGTATAAAATACCCCCTGTCACTGATATATATTAATATACAGTACATTATGTCATTAGATTGTTAATACTTATGTCTCAATATGTAAGCACCATTTTTTTGTTTTAGTCCACGTAAAGCTAGTTTTAATTACTGGGTATACTGTTAGGATTTAAGTGGAAAATTAAAAAAACAAGAGTTTGCTGATGCTATCATGGCAACTTGAATCTTTTTTTTTAAACTTCAATCAAATTCAACAGGGCTGCTTTTTTATTTGTTGCCCACCCAACATTGTTAAAGACTGATAAGAATTCAATAGGTTATGGAGTGTTTTAGGCTTCTGAAGGGGGACATGACAGAAAAAGCTGGAGAACCGCTGGGCTACATTATAACATACAACATATAATTATTTGTGATGTTTTTTTTGTAAAATATTGCCACAATAGTGAAACACTGGGTTAATATTTAACAATGAATTGTATTTCATAAATGTATTCTATGCTTTAAAAATAACTACTAACTATAGCAGTTTACTAAATGTAGTGGAATAATAAGTAAAAGTAATATTTCACAGTGAAATTCAGCAGAGTAGAAGTAGAAAATAGCATACAATGGAAATATTCAACTAAAAATTACCTCAGAATTGTACTTACTTATGTTGCATAACTGAGGACAAATTATTTTGCTGTTTTACTTGAAGTTATAAAAACTCCTCATGTTGATTGATGTAAATGATATAAAAATAAATGACAGGGTTCCCCATGCTAATTGTAATGTAATTGTAAACCCTGTCGTGTGACACGTTTTACAATATCTGAGACTTGCCAGCAAGTGATGCTCCACTCATAGTATTAGTGTTACCTGACACCCGCTTTTGAAATATAATACATTAATTGCAGAGATTGCCTATGTTTTTCCATGCAAATCTGCCCTGTCTGTAATGCATAAAACATTACTTTATGTCACGTTTATACACCGCAATAAGGGCAGACATTGGGAGTAAATTCCCAAATCCCAAAATCACATGAGATATTGAGATTCTAGTTCAGGTGAAATAGTGCTCTAACTTCAAAAAAGACAATAAACCACATGAAATAGATTAAAGCGGCAACCTGAATTGCTGAACACTCAGGGTGCAGATGTTGGTATCGGTCATTTGATAGGCTGCGTCATTAACAAGCCCACATGCAGCTCACCTGCTGCCGTGATCCCGGATTGCGGGTGGAAAAATACAGAAAAAAGAAGAGTTCTGTGTGTTTTAGGTGACTTCGTAAAACATACTGCTGTTGGAGAAAGTGGAGTAGACGGGCAAGGGGGGGAGACAGAGAGAGGCGGGGCAAGCCGTTGTGTTTACCTAAGGTGTAGGCTTATTGTGTGTCTGTTTGTCTATGTAAGAGAATTTCGAGGAAGGTATGAAGCATATTTAAAAATTCTAATAATAATGTTTGTGGTGATTAAAACCTACTTTCACATGGCGGTATTATGTGAAAAATTAAGATTTTTTTTTGACGGGCGACAGGGTTTTACAATACGATGCCTGCTCAATCATCGACCATCTGTCAGCCATCGGTCCAACCCCTATAATACTCAAGGTTACAGGTCCTTTTCACCACAACTCATAGCCTGATGTCCAGTTTAAAGAGCATTTTTCAAATTATTCCTCTACACAGACTTTGAAAGATTTTTGTTAGTCAGTTGGTGAACTGTCAACTCACAGAAGTAGCTGTTCGTAAATGGTCGTAGTAAACTTCTTCAATGGCCTGGAAGTAGATGACTCCCTTTAGCTTCCTTTCATCACAGTCTGCAGCAAAGGGAGAAGAAACAACAACTCTGCAACTTCATTCATTTAAAAATTATTTATAATTATATGAAGTCCTCTTTGTTTTGACTGTATACAGTAGTTGCCTGTACATAAATGTTTTAACTGCTATTTAAAATTGTTTTTAAATAGGAGCATAAACCATTGTTTTGAGCAATACAATAGAGTATACAGCAAAATAAGTGGAGGATGGAGGCTGGAATTTTATTGATGTAATATTATTTTATAACATGCCTGACTAAGTTTGAGTGAGCTAGCATGACACACAGATGGCTTCCATTCATGCAAACACGTAGTCAGTGTGTACACACACCACTCCTCCAGCCGGTCTAACCTGTATAGTAGGCTAGACGCCTGTGGTCCATGTCAAACAGGAACCATCTCTTCTTCCAGGTCTTGACCCTCCCCCCTCGTTTGGTCAGGAAGCCTGCACAACGTCGAGATGTCAGCCGCAGGTCAGTGCAGCCGGCCACTCCATGACCCAGAGACTCCAAGTGGGCCCGCAGGTCAAAGTTGGGAGACAGGAAGAGGGGCAAGCTGCGCTGCTGGAGAGGCAAATGGATTTTAGATGCGGTTGAAAAGAGACACGCTAAACAATGAAAAAAATAACATTCAGGACCTTTTATTATGGTTACAATTGTTTTTGAGTCTGAAAGATAGATAGAAAAATCAGTTTCATAGGATCATGAAACTGAGCATGTGTGCTTGGCCTAAAAAGAATTGTTGTGCTTTTCTTGTACATTTAGCTAAAGTATGTCTGCTTTACCTGGTTCCACGTGCTATACTGAACACAATCATCATGTTTAGACCTGGTGGATTAATAATAGTGGTGGGCATAGATTAATTTTTTTAATCTAGATTAATCTCACTGAAATTATGAAATTAATCTAGATTAATCTAGATTAAAATGGCTCATTTGAATTCTTCCGAAGGCATTCAGAATATGTGTGCGAACAGGTTTCAAGCCAGGTGGCGCATTAGACCTGGGGCTCATCTCCTGTTTCCAAAATGCATTACAAACTGCTTGACAAAGCTGTTCTACTATGATAATTGGTGATGAAAATAAATCATGTTCAATAAGATGTAGTTGTGTGTAGCTTGTGATGTGCTTTGCATTTAGGTGGTACTTGAGACTGGAAGAACTCCTACAGTAAACTAATTCCGCATTGCACATGGTGCAAACAACCTTAGTCTTGTCGAATTTTCCATTGGGAAGCTTCTTAAAAGTAAATTTTCCCAGAAGCAAACCCGGCGGCTGTGGACGTGTTGCTACAGTTAGTGTGAGTAAATACCGCACAATGCATTTTTTAATCAACCGGCGTATCAATAACTAAC
>JAPMOB010235117.1:0-17024 GCA_029875015.1 Lepomis gibbosus | reverse complement strand
CTTTGACCACTCTGACCCCTGAGGTCATTGCGACAGATTTACGACATATTAGCGACAGAATCAGTTGTTATTTTGTGTTGCTAGTGTTTGGATACGCCTATAGTGCGTGCATGAACTGACGATATATAAGTGGGTGAAAGATAAAAATGAAAAAAAAATGGGTGGTGATGGAGCAGTGGATAAGACACATGCTTTTGGTGCAGGAGACCCAGGTTCAATTCCCACTGCGAAACATCCACCAATGTGGCCCTGAGCAAGACACTTAGTTACCCCTAGTTGACCCAGAGGTGTGTGAACTCTGACATATATAGCTATTGTAAGTTGCTGTGGTTAGAAGTGTCAGCTAAATGACTCACTGATTCTGACAGGAAAACAAATTAGCAAACAGAGACAAAGCAGCTCTCTTCTTACCTCAAAGGCAATGATAAAACCAAGTCTGACGGCAAGAAGTTCCCAGTAGAACAGAGTGTAGTTTCCATTGCTGTCTCTGTATGCTTTGTATCTTAAAAAAAGAAGGAGAAATAAATAAAATACAGAGTTACTGCAGAACATACGGT
Source organism: Lepomis gibbosus (assembly GCA_029875015.1). Lineage (NCBI taxonomy): Eukaryota > Metazoa > Chordata > Actinopteri > Centrarchiformes > Centrarchidae > Lepomis > Lepomis gibbosus. The sequence goes on along the minus strand of JAPMOB010235117.1, from coordinate 16,467 downwards.
GTAATGGCTGGTGTGCATGATGTGCAGCTGTATGAGAACAAACTGAAAAACATGTTAAACATCAATAATAGTACCCTCTTTTGGTGAAGTCTCTGATCTAAAAATTAAACCTCGGCATTAGGAAAGTTCAGAAGGATTTTGCCAAAATGAAATGAAGCAAACCTATTTAAGAGGCAAAATGTGGAAGTTTGAACCCAAGTGTTTCCTCACTCAGCAAACAATGTACCTGCACATAGGGTACTCAGTGTAGTTAAGTGGGGCGTAGGCCAAGGTGAAGTTGACGTATCCATTGAGATCATTATTGAACTTGTACTGGTAGAGCAGTCGAGGTAAAAAATCGGATGTGAAAGCTATTAGGAAAGCCTGCAGGTAGCAAAGAGAAGAATGACAAAAGATAATGTCGTAGAAAATAGGTTAGTATCCAGACAGGGGTGGGTGTCATTTTCGATAGACTCACGTTGGCGATGACGGACAGGTGTGACAGGGCTTCCAATATGTTGAACCAGACTCCGATGTTCTGGGCGCGCTCAGCCACCGGTCGGCGGTACTCGCACACAAACTTGTGGGCGTCCAGACGGATTTCCACCCAGTTGTTTAGGAGGGCGAAGAGCGGAGCAAGGGGGAAAGCTGCCACGAAGATGGTGATGAACCCAAACTGTAGCACTGCAGCACAATGAGTCATTTTTATGGAGTTTGTGCAGTAAAACATTTTCCTTTCTTCCTCTATTATTTTGTATATTGTATAATCATCAGACTGTATGTTATTGACATTTGAAGTGTTCCTCAAATTGGTGATTCCTTCAATAGCAGTAGGCCTCATGCCCTTTAGGAGTAGTGGATACTTGCCCATCTCCAGGTACTCTTCGAACAGGCCTTCACACTCCACAAGCTTGTAGTCTTCCTCCCAGCGCCGAGGCTCGTGGGATGACTTATCCCCCAGCACCTTGGCCAAACTTCTCTTCTGGCGCCAGGCCTTCACTTTACTATGGGCAGAGATACAGAGAGTTCACTTGTAAATATGAAATAAACACGACCATAGTCATAACTGAGTTAGCTGAATTTCAGTGTTGAGGATTTGCCATGAGTAATAAGTCCCTTGTGCTGAAACCTTGCAGATGGTCCAATGGTCGGTTTACAACTGGCGAACCCGCTCTTGCACAGTGAGCGGCAGACAGTTTGTGATCGGGTATCACAGCTGGTGGGGGTTTAAATTATAAAAAAGAATAATCTGAAGCACAGTCTGCTCTGTTGGGAATGTGAGGTGCACAGAGTGGCTGAAGTTAACATGTGAGGATTTGTGGTGAAATGTTTTCAGTTAATTTCGTTTTATACCAAACGGGTTCTGTGTCTGTCTGTCTGGGATTATCAGCAGAGCAAGTAGCAAGTGAACAACAGATTATAGGGCGGGGAGCTTTTGGAAAATGTTGTGAATTATGATTACATGATGACGTCATTAGAAATCTTTCTGGATATGTCAGCTTACACAGATATGTGGGAAGTTTTGAACAGTTTCTAACTGAATTAACATGCATTAATTTATCCTTGAGGTAAAAAGGTGCCACATTTTAAGATGAAGTTCCCCAAACAAAGACACAGAGAGGAGGAGAGACTAACCTCCAACACCAAATTTCACTACAAATTAAATTGAAAATTTGGCAGCCCTGCAGTAACAATAAAAAGAACAACATCAGTGGACTTCCACATCGTGATCCTGTCATATTGTCTGGTCTGCGAGTCTGGAGACACACACACACCCCGAGTGCAATTGCTGCAGAGGTGCTGAGGTTTACTGCACCAAACAAACAGAGATGCAAATCAGGCTGATGCAGCACTTGATGTCATGTAGGTGAAAAACCTGTGAGGGCTTTATGTAGTCGATTAAAATACAAATTTCACATGCCAGAATTTTGTTATTTCTAATTTATTGAGTTCTATTAATGGTTCTGATTTTGGTTTTTGAAGACTATTTATGAAGTCAAGCTGATTATATCCAGTATCATAACTATTTAATTTAAACAATTTAAATGTATCTTCAGGTTTGAAAAAAGTCTAATATTCTTGAAGCTGTTAAGTAAAAGCAGAAAAACTTAATCATGTTGGAGATAAACAACATCATATTTTCAGTAAAATAACAGATGTCTGATCTCTCATCAAAGCCATACTGGTATATCAGTCTTGTAGACAGAAACATACGGGATAATGAACTCCTGAATGTTGTTGATGAGTTGCTTTCCCACCATGATGATGAAGAGTTGTTCAGCCAGTTCAATAAGGCATCCCCCAGGACCACACTGCAATACAAAAACACACATATAGGACACAGTGGAGCATCACGTTCTTCACATGCTTGAATAAAAATACAATAGCAGGGATCAGTAACAGTGAGGGAGTATTTTCTCCCTTTTACATTTATTAGTATATTACACACTCACATCTTCATTTCTCATCCCAAACAAGGTCCCATAGTTGGTTGGGTAACCCACAAACCTACCCACAAAAAAAAGTAACACAGTTAAAAATATCATTTGGCATAAAATGTTCTTCATGTCTCAGCCGTTTCTGTATCTGTGGAGACTGACTCACACCTCACCTTCCTTTAAAGAAAGCCACATAGAAGGGGGACGAGTAGAAGTTGACGAACTGGAAGATGAACACCTTGAAGATGAAGGCGTTGTCATACTGAGTTTGTGTTCTGTGCATCTCTGCAACAGAGAAAACATGGACACACAGTGTTTAAGACATTAAACCATTAAAAGCTCTATTAACTTTACTGTTTGCCTTTTTTCTCTCTCTCAGATAAGACTGGCAACAACGCCTGAGAAGTGTTTTTTATTGTACAACGTGGCTGTCTCAACAGCACTTAACATTAATGGTTATTTTCTATGCACTGGACATTACAGTGCTTATATGGCTAACTATTTTTAGCTACCCTAGTTGAGTGGCTCTAGAAATGGCAATATTGGTCAGTTGGTCTGTTGGTCACCCACTTAACAACTGGAGAGATAACAATTGGACTTTGTGGATCATTACCTAGTGCTATTATCAAGTCAAAATTTCAATTTGTAATATACTCTGTTGGCCAAATTCCTGCCTTGTTTTTAGTCCTAATTTGAATGTCAGTAAGTGTTAGCACGCTAAAATGCTAAATTAAGATGACGACCATGATAAACTCTGAGCGTGTTAGCATGACAACGTTGATTGTCTTGTTTACTCTTATTGGATGTTTAGCTGTAAGCTATCTAGCTAAAGTAAGTAGTACATGATAAGACAAGTCATCCCCCTCTTTTAAAGTGACATACAGTTAGCGGTAATGTCTAAACTGGCTAATAAAGCTTAAATTTAACAGTTGTTAACTGAGCCAATGCTGTTTAAAAGTTTCTTCATGATTTAAGACTGAGTTGTGTTTATCACAGGTTCATTAACTAACTAGCATGTTTTAATGCTGCCAGATATTACAGCTGCTGTACAAGACACAGCTGTAATGCATTGAAAGATTTCAAAAACACAAAAAGATAGACATTCTGTTTCCCTCATTGAAAGGTTATCTTTACCCCAGATGCTAGGATCATGTGCAAGACATTATCTGCTCTTTGAGTAGTTTCAGCTTTTAGTTAGTGGAGATCCAGTGAGAGGCTGATGTCGATAGTATTGAGGTTTGAGGTGTTATAGAGCAATATTGATTTTTACCCCATTTAGTGAGCTGCTCAGCTAATGCAGTGTAGACCCGGCCCATCAACAGGATAAGGCCCAGATTCACAATACTGCTGGAGATGTTGGCTATAGTCCCTGCCTGAGGAGATCAAACACATGTATAATAGTTAAGTATGCTGTTACAGGAGCTGATGTACACCTGTAGTACATGGATGTAGTGATCAAGAAAGATGCCCTATGTAGCTTTGATATACCTCTGTACGCAGGACAGGGCTCCCAGTATGGAACATCATCACGCTGATGATACCGCGGCACATGACCACCGTCACCAGGAAAATCATCACCACACAAAGCTGAGAGCATAGACACACGGATGTTGTGTCAAAAACACTTGGATTTTTTTATAGGAAAACAGCAAAGACATATGATGAACTTTGGAATTACAACATCTCAGTGAAGTAGTAGGTTTAGGAGGTGCACTCATTTATGTAGAAAAAGAAAAGCTACTTGACTGGATAGGCTTCAATCTGACTCACTCGAACTGGTTTGTTTTCTAGATATCAGAAAGGCAGTATTTTCAATTTTCCACCTTTACCATGTGAAGAGAAGGGTGGGGAAAACTACTCCTCAGATCCCAGTCCAAGAAAACCTTTATCCTGAGACTGAGTATAGAGTGTATGGCTGAGATTTGCAGATCATATCTCGCCCTGTGGGCAAATGACCTGGATTCATTATTAGAAAAGAGTTCAATTACCAGTGCAGAATTCAGTGGAAGAGCACAAAGCTATAAACCCCACCTCTCTTTCTTTTCAGGATCACAAAAGTAAAAGCCCAAAAGACACTGAGATTCTTCACTGAAACCAAGTACTGTCTGATGAGAATGACTTAAGGAGAATAGGTTTGTACAGACATTACCTGTATAGGATCTGATTAGGGTGTATTGGCTAGGGTGCATTAGAATGAAATGAATGAAATCATACGTGATAAAAAACAAACTATATTCAATTTATCTAATTAAGTGACATTGACTAGTTAAATAATGGCTAATAGCAGCAAACCAATATATTGTTCTATCCCTGCAATAAAAAAGTATAAAGGTCCAAAAATGAACACAAGGAAATAATGTTCTATGACCCCAAATACTATTACTTTACAGTAATGCTAAATACACACTCCTGAAATTTAAAATCTGTCTTTAAAACACTTTTATACAGTGTCTCACCATCATAATGATGACCATGGAGCCAGTGAACATTCGGGACAACCTGGTCTTCTCTGGAAAATAGGGCTCTTTGACCCCAGTCACTGGGTTTGGCTCCATTGTCGGGGCCATGGCTGCAAACTCTGGACGAGGACGCTCCTGAGGGAATACATTGATGACATTAGCATCATGGATACACTCTTTGCTGGTTTGCCGTGAACGGTCCAGCTGCGGACCAATGGGTAGAGAGGTGTGTTCCCCAGAGGTGAGGTGTGTAACATTTACATCAGAGCAAAGAGGGGAAAAAACTAGGAACCAACTTAATGCTAACGTTAAACATTAGCTACTGGGACTAATGTGCTGTTAAAGATTATATTGTGATGTTGTGTTGTCAATTGCAATATTGTTACCTTATTTTTATGTATTAGTTTTGACTGCATTAAGTGTTAAGAAACACTAAACACAAATTTTAACTACACAAAAGAGGTTTATGATTTATGTTCTATTTTATTATTTATATCCTGGTCTGGACTAAAACTACCTTGTCCATCTCACATTGCGTGCTCTTTACAAAGTACAAGGTAAATTTATTTGTCATTTTACAAGGACTGTGTAATGAGATGAAGTTTGCAGCTCCCTTATGCTACTCAAATAGCAAATATTAGGTACAAAACATTATAGAATTATATTTACAAATAAACTACTTTGCATAGTCCTGAGGACAACTTTAAGAGTCTCACAGCGTGGGGGAGGAAGCTGCTCTGTTGTCTGGTGGTGCGACTTTTTACCAGACGGCAGCAGGTTGTGGCTGGGGTGGGTACTGTTACATGTTATTCTGGTGTTGATTTAGCAAATTTTGTATGTCTTTAACACAAAAAACTGCAAGAAACAATACTTAACTAGCTGTTGGGAATGGCCCTTGGCTGTTGGACAGCATTGTGTCTATTAAAGTCCTGTCCACACCTGATCTCTGGGGATAAACCTCACACCTGGGGAACCCCGCTCTCTTCCAATAGGCTTGCAGACCTGGGGTCTTCACCCATGAGGTCTACAGTTGGACTTTTTTGGGATTGGTAGCCCCTTATTTATGACATACCAAAGAATCATAAATATACAAGAAAAGTATGCTCATACTCTACTTAAAGCAAGCGAAAAGGTTTTTTGATTGTGAGACCTCTTCTTCGTGGAAGTCCATGCAGTCCCAGTGATGGGCCAGGGTGGCCATCTTCCGCTTCCAGTACTCCAAGAATGTTACAGCCCAGAAAGACATGAACACACTGAAGAGGACGGTACCTGGGTGGTCAAATAAGTAGCCCAACTGCAATGCAAAAACATACAGTATATACCTTTTGAAACAAATATCATCTTTAAGTATATTTGCAACATGGTATAATACACTGGGTTGTTGAACACTGAAATGTTCATTACCTTGGCCATGGTGCAGATTTCAGACATATTCCAGGCCTTGCATGTATTACAGAGAGGACACATCAGATAACCCGCTCCGCTGTTACAGATTTCCTTGCTGTTGAAAGACACAGATTATTTACAACTGAGAAAACATGTTTTAAAGCTTTGAAACAGGACTGCTTTTCAGATTTTGATGTATTGAGTGGGCAAGCAGATTTGACAGAAACAGAAATTATTGGCCTTAATCACATATGCTCATAGTTATTAATGTGAGAGCTAAATGTTTGAGTGAAAGAATTGATTTTGCACGCACACAATCCCAGGATACATTGATTGAGTGAGAAAATAGAAAAGATGAAATTTGGTGAAATCAAGTCTCCAAGCTTGCAGCCAGGGAACAGAGCTACTGCACTTAGGCTTATTAGAGTTATTCAGTAAGTCACAGAAACCATGACTACACATGGGATGTGCTGCACAAATAAAGCCTAGACTCACTGAGAAATCTTACTTATTTATGGAATGGGGAGATTTTTCAGTACTAATTGTCCATTAGCACATGAGACGGCTGCAGTTTATTGTCGCCACAAACTCTCCATCCATTTCCCACTAATCAATGGCTTTAATCCAAAGTGTGAACTGATGACCCTCATGCGTCTGAGACATTTGGTTGTTTCCTGTCCGGAGATATAGACTCATCATCCACTCCCTCTAACCTCTCTTGTTACTTTATAGCGGAATGAATTTTCTGTCACTGAAACCAATAGGATGCTCTAGAGACAGAATGTTAAACACAAAACCGTTGGTAAGGCAATGTTAGGGTGCAAACACTTTAGACAAGTGATTTCACAGTGCTGTGTGGGCAGAGTAGAACCCACTGTGATGATCAATAATGTATAATGAATTGGGCACAGACATTTCCCATGTGGATTGTATAATTACGGGGTTTGTTTTTATGCAGAACAGACTGCTGTGCTTTGATGCTTTGGTATATTAGTATCTCAAACTGTGCCTGCTAAACATAATTGGAGGAAGAGTTTAAATAGAGTTTTAATTTCTGGGCAATTCTGGTATCAGTAATAGTTCAACATTTGGGAAAATATGCTTATTTGCTTTCTCTCTGAGAGTAGGATGAGTAGATTAATACTAATCTCATGCCTCATCTAATAATAATAATAATAATAATAATAATAATAATAATAATAATAATAATAATAATAATAATAATAATAGCTTTAGCTAAAGTGCTTTACAGTCAATGTAAAACATAAACATAGAAGTGGAGATAAATAAATAAATTAAAAGCAGGCCCCACACAGTGGTTTCTAATAATCAATATAAAAATATACAAAAATCAAAATCAAAATAAATAAATAAAATAAAAAGATAAAGATAAACATTGGCATCTCACAGTGATTTACGACAGTGTATAAAACATAATCAAGTCAATATGCAAATAAGAAAAAATGTTGAGCCTGATCTCTTCTGGTAGTTTGTTCCAGAGTGAAGGTCTATCCTTTGATTTTTAGCATAGACCTAGGAAGTGCTCTAGAGGATGGCAGTCTATGTCTCGGCTCACAGGGGGATAAGAGCTCAGCGATATATGAGTCGGTTAGCCCCTGTCTGGTCTTAAAAGTAATTATAAGAATTTCAAAATCAATCTTAAAAACAGTCAGCCAGTGCAAAAACTGCATTTTGGGCTAATTGCAAGAAGTGAATTGATTTCTAGCTGAGACCAGGTGTACAGGCAGATACAGTAGTCGAGGCGGGAAGAGATGAAAGCAAGGCTAAGTTTCTCCAGATCTGTGGCTGAAAAAAAAGACTAAACCCTTGGCTATATTTCTGAAACGATAAAAACAGAGCTGAACAACTCTCTTTACATGGGGATCAAAACACAAGTCCAGGGGCCTCATTTATAAAGGGTCTGTTTTTGCAAAAGAATGCAGCGGAATTTATTCTCATAAATAAGGCGAACTGAATTATGTAGATATTTCAGTGTGCAGCTTATTACACATAAACCAGTCATATTTCTTTTAACTCAACAGCAGCCTCATTGAGTGAGTGGAGTGTTTGTGACTAAATAAATGTTTAAACCCAAGTGGAATCATTTGGTTTACTTTCCACTGGGGTGGAATCCAGTACATCCTCCACCACCTCACTACTCAGGAGGGATGCCCCTTCCTGCAGACTGGTTATAAAGGCTTGGAGCTCCGGTGCACAAGCATTGCGTGTAAGTGCAACATGCTTCAGCTTCACCAAAATTAACGTCAGTGTCACACTAGGTTAAATCTCTTTTCTTTTTGTCACAATTTTTCAGTCCTTCTCTTCATGCAGTCGGTACGTATTAATAAGGGGCGTTTGACTGACCATTTATAGGCAACTCTAGGCGTTTAAAGGGTCGGAAAAGGAGCTGGCTCACACACGCCACATTTCATGTTGATTGTGATTTATAAAGGGAAATCGGCGTATTATATCAGAATATTTTTGTGCAAACTCACTTGCTGTGTTTTGAATGTACGCAATCTGTAGGAGTAATTTCTACATAGAGTTTTAAAATTTAGACTCCTGGTCAAAAACTGGATGCCAGATATGGTCTGCGGGCACAAGTTTTGGTAAAGGTCTCTGTATAGGCTCGATGGTACCAAACCTGGCGACCTCACTGAGACTCCAGGAAGTCATTGTGCACAGCTGCTTGTTCACCAAGAACTAGATCAAATACTTTTCGAACATTTTCCATGAATGAAACGATGACACATTAATGGCACTTTGATGTCATTACCATAGCATAACAGACGCACTGTACTGTGGAGTCACAAAGACAACAAAGTGACACAGTTACTAACATTATCCACCTTAAGCTACTGGTAATTCCAGGCAGGGTAAGTTTATAGCAGCAAAACCTCTGACTGTCTTGAATGGAGCCAGGGTGTATTTTATGGCTTATAGAGTCAAATTTTAAGATTGCGTTGTTTCTTTTTAGTACACAGTAGCATCAGAATGATCAGTCAATTCAGCAGAATCAAAATCATTACATGATGATTGGAGGCGTTCCCCTTTAAGAACTGACTAATATAACTGGATCCACTTGCAATGTGTGCCATCATGTACTGTACACATTTATGTTGTGGTTTGCAAATAAACATGTATTTTCTGTGTTGTGTGTGGACTCACGCTGGCGTGTTGGTACTCATAGACATGACTCCAGACACAAAGACCAGGGTTCCAACTATAGCCGCTGGTAGTAGCCAGGCTGTGTAGAAACCTGCAGACATAAAGCTCCATTAGGCGGGGGGGTGGGGGAGGGGGGGTCCTGCAATTACATTGCAGCACTTTTGTTTAATGCTGTTTAAGAGTTTGTTGGCGTCACAGATGTTCAGGATGATAGTTTTATTGTCTCAAGCTTTACCTTTCATTTTCTGCTGTTAAAGTTAGATGTTGCTTCACTCTTCTCTTTGTTCAGACATAATGGATTTTACTTCCAATGCTATATATAGTATAACATATAACATATGACAAATAACGTATAACATATAATACATAAGTACAACACTTTTTTTCTTAACAAACCTCCTGGTCTTTATCGTATATGACTATGTGTTATCAAGTGACCAAAGTTCCATACTTAACTAAAAACCATCTCCATCACAAGTGAAAAAACTCCATCTGTTGATCATCAAGACCACGGGATGCAGTTAAAAGCTCCCTAAGAAGCTAATACATGGACCTTGAGTTGCATTTTTTTGGTAAAACTTCTAATTTCAAGGTTGTTGAAATCAATCAAATTATTGTAGATTTATTTAAAAATGTTCCTTTTTCCTGATGTAATTTTCTCAGGAATTTGACAAACCATTTATTGGACCAGATCCTCAAATTCCTTCTAATACCTTGATTATGCATGGGTGACTTAGCGTGATAAACACAGTTAATTAGTATTTCATTTCCCTTCATTCATTATTAGAATGTGGATGATGATTCAGAGGTCTTGAACCTACAGGTATGCAACTTGTAAAAACAACTGGCGGCTTCATTGAAGGTGTGTCACAACAAAGTTGATGAATAAATATGCATTCAATTATATGTGTTATATTTAAGGTGATTTTGAGGTCAACTCATTTTGAGAATTCATTTGTCTTATATCCACATGAGAAATTAGAGGAGGTTTGAATATGTTTAACAGGCACAGTGCCTAACATGTCTGAACAAGAAAGTAAATTTACCCAGCCAGGCAAAGTAGAATGCAATCTTTTCTCCAAAGTAGTCCCTGATGTGGTCCAGCGGTTGGTACTTGTACCATTTGCACCAGCGGGCCCAGTAGTGGTAAAGAATCTGCCTCTGATTCAGCTCGTCTGGGCGAATCTCGTAACTCGGAAGCTTAAATGGGCCCTGTTAATAACAAAAAAACGTTGATTAGAGATGGAAAAACAACTTATGTGCAAAATCAATCAAACAGGTTTTACATCAGATTAAAAAGCAGATCAATAATATTTGACCTCGTGCAGGGGGAAAGCTGCTGCGTATACCCCTTCATTCACCAGTCTGTCCACTCCAACCTCTGCCCTTTTCCTTTTGCCATACACCGTCGTGGCAAGAATCTCATATACCTGAAATAATACACAAACTCTGACTCCGTGAGAAAATAATTTCACTGAGTACATGTACAGGATGTAGAGGGATTTCTGTTACTCACAATACGGTGTCTTTGTGTATTAGTGAAGTAGGTTTCATGATTGTCACAGCCAAGGAACCTGTAGAGGAAAGACACTTTAATACACTTTGATATAAGGTTAACTGATCCTAATATTTACTTTTGTTGAGAACTCGTTAGAACTCACCTGTTCATTTTTGACTTGCGAAAGGCACATGTGTAAAAGTCCAGCGGCCTGTTTGGCACTGATTCCATCATTACATTAGGTATGCATAGTCTTCTCAGCAGCCGAGCAGATGTGTTCAAGTCCAGATTTGGCTGTGCCTGGAAGCCAAACATAAATTAATTCAGTTTGAAGAATGTTTCATCCTCTTTTATAAAGTTACAACCCTTAAAATGCTTTTTTTTTTGCATTTTCCTGCGGATCCTTTCGTGTGTGGGTACACATTTGAATCCCGCTAAGGAAATTGATGTGATATATACTATGAGCTCTTAATAGTATTTACTGCCACTCTTACTAATATGTATTGTCAGTTGTAGATCTATATTTGATGCTCTGTTGATACTTGTAAGTTGTTCCTCAAATGTAAGTCGCTTTGGATAAAAGCGTCTGCCAAATGAGTAAATGTAAATGTAAATTGGATGACTGGGTTATGGCTTTATTATTAATGTAATAATAAAGAGCATCTACAGCCATGCTAGCAGCTCCATGAGGTTGTACAACAGTGCATTGAGTAAAATGCTAACATGCACACAGTGTCCATGCAAAATGTGTTAATTTAGCCCATCCATGAAGTCTGGACAAAATGTTAGCGTTGTGGCAATTCATCTTGTAGGTGTTGAAATCTTTCACAGGGTACGTGAAAAATTTGTCTAGGTTGCACTAGATTTTTAAATATATTTATTTATTTAAAAGGGACATATGAAATGAAGATATTGGCTTTTCAAAAATGTAAGACACACACAGATTTATTGTTTAAATTCTATAATAATACATAAAAATTCTGTTTATACATATTTTAAATGTGACATTTCAGTTCAAACAGCAGCACTAACCTGTAATGGAGCTCTCACACAGAGTTCCTCAGCATAATACACCAACACATCCCAAGGAGCACTAAGTTTCAGAAAATGTATTGTTTTCTTCTCATTCGCAGTTTCCTCCTAAAGCGAAGAGAAGCAACGTGGAGAAGTTGTTAATGAATGCGTCGACAAAAATAATGAGCAGATTAAGATTTTAAATTATAAATAAAATGAATAATCTTTAATCTGACCTACAGTACCTTTTCCATAAGCAGTCCAGCACTTTCCAGATTCTGAACAAACTTCTCCCTCCACTGTGCCAGCTGTGCCTTCCTTCGTTCGGACCTGCTGTTCTCCACGGCTTCCCCCTCCTCACTGGCAACTTCTCTCTTCCCCTTCCCTCGCCGTTTCCTCCGCGAGCGAACTTCCCACACCAGTACAAAGTCTAAACCCAGATTAACCATAAAGGTCCACAAAGTTAAAAACAGGACTGACTCCATCCATCCATCAGTGAGCTAATGTAAAGCGAGCTGCTAATGCTGCCTACCGATTTTGGTTTTTCCATCTCTAAAGTAATTCCCCACCCGTAGGACTGGCTGGTTACGTCTTGTATCACAGTGCATATAAATGGGATCATCATCATCATCTACGTCTTCGTCAGCAGCTGCAGCTGAAAGCTAAAAGCATCCAAAGACAGAAAATCTGTTCATTAATTAAAAGCTGCAAGAGCTACAGGCAAATACAAACTGACTTCTGCTCACATGTAAACCCTTTATCTGGACAGTTCATTTCCTTTAACAGTAAAATCCTGTGACATTTAACAGCCTCATAAAAGCCTCCACTTTGCAATAATGAGTCCAGAAAGAAAATGCTATTTACAGTATGTTTGAGAACAATCTTTCAGTGCAGTAAAGCCACGTTTCACCATTTCAGACATTTTTATTTTCCCAGTGCTTCATAGTACCTCGTACCATATTGTGCTCTTGCGAGTATCAGATTCGCTGCAACATCTCAGAGAAGTCAGTGAGGTGTGAAGGGACGAGCAAAGCAGTAGTGTAATGGCTGCTGTGTTAATGTGCAGTTATTTCCAATATGTTTCTGATTCTATAATAAAGGAAAACAGACTGCAGCATTGTGGGAAAAGAAGTTAAACAGTGCTTACGTATCTTGACGGGATGAAGCTCCCGTTCTGCAGACTCCCATAGCTGTCTGTGGTTGATGCTTCACCCCCATAGTCCAGATCCAGGAGAACCTCCCTGTCTCCCTTCAGCAGCTCTGAGCCCTTCCTCAACATGATGAGGAGGATGACAGGTCCTGTGACTGGGCACAAATACGGAGCATTCACATGAAACTGTACTGCGGAAGAAAAGTATTCTGCTAATTCACAGATGACACCTAGACGCGTGCTTTAAAGAGAGACTGAAAAGAGAAAACAAGCTCGATATTTTACCTTTGCTGTGGCAAAAATGAGGCTGCTGCTGCAGTCTGGATCTGCAGCAAGCTGCGCTTCCCTTGTCCTCTCCCTCTTCTCTATATCTGCATCCGTTAAGATCCTCTGCTCCACTGCTAGATAGCTGTGAAATACCGTAATGGACCTAGCACGCAGGCAGCAGCTGGCACTTTGCTGCATTTCAGCAGACGACATGTACTTTAGGACATACAGTACAGCGCACATCCCCGCTTCATTAATAATGTAATAGTCAGTCAGCAGCAGAGAATAAAGTCAGAACACTCTCTAACACGCTCATAATCAGAACATAACACGTGTGTGTGTGTGTGGGGGGGGGGGGGCGCCCCTTTGATGTTAATGGTTAGTCTCTCATCTGTACTGTGCAAAATGTTTCGCGCATTTCATTTCACTGGTTTTGAAATGTATTCACACAATTAACATAAATTATTAACAGCACTAGAAGAGAAGCTCCACCCATCTAAGCTTTACTTCTTGGCCTGCATCATCACAGGCACAAGACTGGGGATGTGCACGCCGTAAATTCGTAAAATGCTGACTGGCCAATATTCAAAGGTCCTCTAATCTGACAACCTTTTTTCCTCGCTAACGCCACTCTTTTCTGCATTGCTGCATGCAATGCATGCTGTGGATTAACAGCTGAGTAAAGAGGTGGAAAAGGGAGACAGAGGAAGGAAGCAGGTAGGTGTAGGGCTAACGTCCAGTGAGGTAATAAGATTGCAAAAAACAAACCCTGCAGAGCAGAGAAAATGAAAGGTATGAAGGAAGCAGAGCATGGTTTGAATACCAGAACTATTTAGAAATAAGTTCACTGCAATACAGCATTGCATTCACAAACTATAACCAATTATGGGAGCGATTATTCCATTCAACTGTGCATCAATGCAGCGTTGAACATCTCAGTCAATGCAGTTTCAACTGGGATTCAAAGTAGACCTTTGAAAGGTTGAAATAAAGAAAACAAGAACTTCAAAAAACTCTTGGGTGGTCAAATAGCTTCTATAACACTATAAACACAAACTATTAACAGTAATAACTTAAATTTTACTTTACTCTGTCAAAACAAACCCATTTTCTCAACAAAAAAATAAGTTATGCTGCCAAATTAAAGGGGCACTCCCCCTATTTTACACATGATAATGTCATCAGTTATGTCAGAGTGGCTTTTTATTGGAATGTAAAATTGGGGAAATAGAGTTTGAATGTGGGAGTCTAATGAAAGATGGATCAAGTTGCATTATGGGATCAAGCTCCAGTGTTTTTGGAGCTTGATCCAAGCTAGAGAAGTTACTCCTGCTTTAGGGCTACACCTCTCTGACACAGTCTTCATCTTTGTTTGTTTTTTTTCCTCCATCTCTAACGTGTCATTTTAGCCTCCCAAGACACACAACCCACACTGTTTGACTTATCTTATTGACCTGAGAGCGTTTCTCATCCTGTACTTCATTTTTCTACCCCTTGCCAAGTCATCCAACACTTTCCATCCTCTACATGCTGTTTCTCCTTACAATAGGCCTGGCAGCATCAGCACAGTTTTCTGCAAGTACTGCGTCATTGATATCAATTTAAACAGTGTGTCTATTGACATCACTCTGTTGTGCTCAGTTCCCTGCACGTGCGTGCGTGTGCCTCCTGCTATATTATCTTCCTAAATTTCCATTCTCGCAGGGGTTTGATGTCTTTTCCTCCCTTCCTCTCTACGCTCTTGAAACTCTTTAAACCCCCATCATAATGAGTGAAAACACACTTTCCTATAATCCTCTTTGGTCTGGTTCTGTATTGTTGGGTGCAGAGAAAACAATACAGACAGGGAGAAGAGTTTATGGCTTGTTGAAACCATGGTAACAGTACTCCCAAGGTGACATAATTATGCTGCTAAAAAAAAAGTACCTGAAATAGACCTGTGGTAACTTGTTGCCCTAGCAACTACAGAAAAATAAGCTGTGTTGCTATGTTGTCTTGTCTTCTTTTAACTATGAAATCATTGTAGCTGCAAAGGGATCTCTAGTGTCAATGTATTCATTTGGCCATTCCACTGATTGGGTGCCATTTGGCTGTTGTCACCCTTCCAAAATAAACTTCAACTTTGATGTATTTTCAACACTGAATCTAATAACACACACGTTAAACTATTTAAAGTATTTAATCGTCACTCTGAGGCAAATTTATTTAAACTTTTACAAGGTTTCTATGCGGAAGATGGCTGCAACAGGACTGAGTTTTTGGCATAAAATTAGCAAATACACGAAATATAGTGACATGGCGTCCACGGTAATAGCATACATTGAGCAGTTTCTAGTGATTCACCACAAATTAGTATTTTTAGAAGAAACAATTACGTCTAAGAAATAATTTAGGTAAGAGAAATGAATACTGTAACTGACCTGCTCCGGCATAGTTACAACATCATTAAATATAAGGAAAATAAAATACTTACTTTGGGTCTTCCCATGACCTTCAAAAGATGCAGATGATGCAACTTAAACTTTAACTTTACTTGTGGAATGTCCCAATTTTTTAAGATAGGGGAATGTATTAGGATAACAGGACTGAGTGAAAACCTGGGTCAAATATAACTCAAATAAAACATTTTATGAAGAAAAAATGTTTAAAGCATAGATGGGATATGGAGTCACTCGTAAAGGCAAATATATATATATATTTTTTTTTTTCAAGTTTTTTAATTATATTACATTGTAGAGTACAGTTTTAGGGGCAGGGGACAGGTAACTAATTTTTTGTTGTGTTCTAGATTATTTTTATTAATGTTTAAATTGATTTTTCTTGCATTTGCAATTAGATTAATGGGCAGTGCACTTTGCTTAATAATAAAAAAGTATTTTAAAGTTAAGTTTTATGCATATTACATATACATTTTATGTCCCGGGGACAGAAATGGCACCCATTCGGTGGAATGACCCAGTGGCATTTGTAAGATGTAAATGAGACAGTTGAGACAAGTGAGACTGATTTACCTTCACCAAAATTAGGAAAAAGACTTGGAGTAAATCGAAGAATCTCAAGTCCACAAGCCTTTTAGCAAAAGACTGCCCCAGACGCTGTGATGTAGCT